>JBANCV010000296.1:0-49217 GCA_037040105.1 Amiota albilabris
CTCACACAAAGATGGCGGCACCAGAAAATGCCCTGCCAGAAAAGTTCGGAAACTTTTAACACACACCTTGTATAATCTCTGTGGAAGATCTTGCACATGGAATCTTTTCAGAAGCCTAATATGAATGTTATTTTCTAGCATACATTTTGTTAAATTGTTGGTGTGGTTAAGCAACTTGTTGATGAATTGTAACTATCTGACATTTTTCTAATACGTAACATCCTTTACTTTGAGTACTTTATGAAGTTGCCTAGTGCTCACATACTTAGGATCCGTTATTATTTTTGTTGTTGGCGAAGGTGAGCTTGATGGCATCCCCAATGTCATTCTTAAAAGAGGCATTGCTGAGAAAACTCAAGTCTTCTGCGAGGTATTTTCAAGGTTCTTAAAAGAACGAATCTTCCCCAAATATTGGAAGAGTCAATACAAGTACCTTCTTTTTAGAGGCCCCTATGCCTCTTAACTAACTTTGGAAAAATTTTTGAATAGATCATTTGTAGCAGGTTGTAGCGGAATACTGAGGCGCCAAGTGGTCTGACCAAACTCCAATGTGGCTTCAGATCGAAAAGAGGTAGGAGCAATCCAGAAAGTCTGGATCAATTGATTAATGCTGCTACCCGATTCGGATGGTGGTGTCTTACTTTAATGGGTGAACAGTGGTCTGTGACACTGAAGAAGGCACTAAGTCATACAAAATATCCGGAGGTATCCCACAAGTTTCCGTACTGGGTTTAATGGTGTGGAATGTCGGCATAAGTTTTTTAAATGTACATCAACCTCGTTGACTCGTTGTTGAAAGTAGAATAGAACAAGAATGCATAAAAAAGTAATCAGTGTAGCGAGAGCATTTTCTACCTTGAAGTTTGTATTAACAGAGTTAAGATATAATTATTTTTTGAATTTGAATTAGAACTTATAACCGTTACGGTCCCTGCATCTAATATTTTAAAGTCAGATAAGGACGTATAACTAAGTAGTAATTCGTTGTTATAATTCAAAAAATTGCTATATAACAAGTCTTTTTTTTTTTATTACTACTGAATAGTATTTAAATATATTATTGTTAAATGTTATATTATTCTTATCAGTACGATTATTATTTTTGATGTATTATTAATGTTTATAGTCCCTTATTTAGTCCCTTATTTAGTATAAATAAGAAACATTAGATGAGCGTTAACAAATACCACATATGCGTTTGTGACTCTTTTGGTTGACTTACCCAAATAAGTTAAATTTTTTTTTCGAATTCAATCAGAATTTTTGGACCTGATGCTCTAAGAAGTCAATATTGTAGTGCACTATGGTTTTTTTTTTTTTTTGTAAACATTTGGTATAAGTTCTAAATTAAAAGCTGTACTAAAATTTTGCACTTAGGCTTCTTTTTATCATATGTAGTTTATTTGTCGGAATCAGCCGGTACCCCCTATACAAACAGCAAGGTCAAATTAATGTTCTTATTAGGAAAACTTTTTTATTTATGGATTGATCGATTTGAAATTTGGTGAAAATAAGTTTCTGAATGAATTTCACCAACCATATAAATTTCAATAAATTTATCCCTCCAACTGCTAGGAGGGGTACCTCCTTTACAAGCTCAGATCGAAATTCCTGTTCTTTTTAGACAGATATCCAGATAAGTCGCAAAAAGGCGGAAAAAGTATTAAAAACACGATTAAATATATAATTTTGATTGTTAATCCACATAATTACAATACTTTTTTGCAGATTTTGGCAGAAAGTTAATCTTCACTCTACAATACACGGGCACATTGGTTATGTTTTTTCCATTTTACGACATAACAAAACAGTAGACAGAAATAACATTTAACAAGCACAAAAAAATTTCTTTTCCTGTTTTAACGTTTAACATACCTTGAACTTTCAATTCTAATCTTATTTTTCACTTTTTAATCGTCATTCCATCAGCAAAATTATCCATACTTCTGAGGGACAAATTGGGTGCCAAAAGTTTCAGCTAGCAACGACAGATTTACAACAACATCGCCACTAAGTAGTGCCGGCACTAATAATATTGGGTAAAATAGTGGCGCCGACTACAGCTATAGCGAAAGCCCCATTAATTATATACCGGTGCACATCATGCAAATTGTGTAGTACATTCTTGAAGGGAAAATCGTTGAGTGTACGCACTATATGAAACTTGTGTCCATTATCTGTGCAATGCAATTTTTCGTTGCCATTCGAAAACTAATTACTGAATGTGTAAAGTTGTAGCATATCGAGACCGTAAAGATGTTGCTTATCACTTATTTTCAAATAAATATGGTAGACACTGTTGGCAACACCTGTGCTAGAGAAGAGAAGAGATGATATATTTATACCGATAGAGACAACTTTGGTAGTGGCACTTACTTCCCGTCCGACTGACGATGCATATGACATTGTCCTAGTTGCACCTGTAGACCCTAGACCAACAACGCTACCCGCAACGCCTCATGATTCGCAATTAATCCGTGCCTTACAAACCATCCAAAACAGTCGCGCCTATTATAACAGGACCATCTACTGGCAAAGCCATTGTAGCCGCAACCGGAAAGGTAGATACTAAACACGCAACCTTTGAAGCTACATCACCAACAGTAAGTGTTTTACTCTTAACGGCAGCCGCTGCTGTTGGATGTACTTCCAATTCTATTTCACCATATTCGTTGTAAGTATAGATGCCATTCACTGTTGCAATCATTGTATCTTTAGTCAACGCATTATTATATACGAATTGGCCCCAATTACAATACAGTAACCAGAGCTGTTGCCATCATTCATATATTTCCTTGTGCGAAATACAGGATGACCAATGAAATTGACGCTAAGTGATGTTGCAACTAAAGTGGAAACAACAGTTGCAGCTTCAAGAAGGTGGCTTGCAGAACACAAAACCAAGTTGTTTCTCATGAGATCCACGAAGAAGTTGGTCAAATTCTCAGTGAGAGTGGGAAATCACATCATCGAGTCTAGACCCGGGTGTATGTGTGGACCACTGTAGGAATCCTGAAGTCAAACGCGGGTTCTGCTAGGTTCAGTGAGTAAATCTATACTGCTCTATATAGGTCCGATCTGCGCAGGGGCACTTGCATCTAAGTCGTATAAATATACGTGGATTCGTCTCTACCCAATTCGTTACTAGCCATGGTTGCTATAGGCAGTACATTTGTTTTGTATCAAATCCGACCTAACTTGTGGCAAGGGCTATGAGTATCTTTCGAAGATTGTAACCTACTTTTTCGCATAGCAGACAAAAAAAAAGGTGCAGTATCTCAATGTTTGAGGTATTTGTTATACTACACTGCTCATATTTCCACACCGGCTTTAGAACTGCCTTATAAAATCGAACTGGAAACCGTGGTCCCAGGGTTTTTATTTTAAGTTTCATCTGTGTCTCTTTAAAGTGATTCTTCAAGGTAAGCTTCCATGTATACTTCGTGGTACTTGACAGCATCACTTTGTGGGATAGTGGAATGATGCAATATTACTATGGGACAGCTTCCCAGCTTTAAGCTGAAAGTTGTTTGCACTGACTTTCCAATATTTTCCATTACTTCAGCCATTTTTTGACTATGAAATGTTTAATTTGCAGGTGCTGTGAGGTAATCACTTTGTTTTCATTCGATGCACTTATCGCTGTGTCATCTGCATATGTGGCAATCTCACATTATTTTCTATTAGCATATCAGCAATATATATCGTGTATATTTGTATAATGAATATAGGCCTGGCAATTGGTAAAGAAAAGATAAAAAAGAAACCAAGTAGTATGGTTTAGAAAGCAATTTCTTAATATTGTACTGGTATCCAGATGTGTTCTATCAAATGCTTGTTTGAAATCTAAAAACAAGCAGCATAATATCCTTTTTTTCTTGGGTGCACCATATAAAATCTGAAAATTCGGTGTCACTCCACAATTGATTCATGCCCTCTTCTAATCCCAAAATGATATTCAGGTTTGATCTTAAGTTTTCCCAGTACACGTACCATTCTTCTAACAGATTCTTTTCAAATACTTAAGAGAAGGTTACTAGTAGACTAATGCGACTATATAACGACTACTCAGATTTAGTTTTGGTATCATAATTACCTGTGCGGAATTCTATTCTAATACAATGGCACTTATGAATGGCAATTATGTATGAATGCATTTGAAACGACATTTCATTGGATTCATATGCTAGTTCTGAATGCATTCATATTTCGTTTTCAATGCATTCATATTTCGTTTTGAATGCATTCATATTTCGTTTTGAATGCATTCATACATGTCTTTAGTATTATTATTAATTTTTTTTTTTTTTTTTTTTAAATATTTTACTTCTATGATTTCTTAGATTTAAAAACAATTAAGTTGGAAAATATTATATACAATTTCTAACTCGAAATTTTTTTTTGGAAAATCTATTATATTTAAATATTTCTTTTTTTTATTGCAACTATTTTCAAATATTTTTAAACTAACGGGCAGTTTGAATGGGGCTTAGCATACTGTTGACGCTCCCGATTGCAGAGATTTAAGTTACTCTAGAAGTTGATGCGGCCTTTTGAGTTTAAGCCTTGATTACCAACGATTCGATATATAAGACTTAAAGCTTCATTATTACTATGAATACTTCGCATATCTCTGAAAAATAATGGAGATTGAATCGATGACAGAGTGAATTCCCAACACATTTCAAAACTGCGTGGTGGTGTGCAGGGTTATTCCTAAGTATTTAGTAGTGTTACAGTTCGGAGTTTGTACGCCATTTATATATAGTGAGAGGTATTAAATTGTGTTGTACGGGAAATCTACATATATGTGTTGATTTTGTTCCGTTGAGGTTGATGTGCCATGTTGATTTCTACTCAAAGATTTCGTTTTCTGTGCTTCCAATTGATAGTATGGCTGTATCGTCAGCAAATGTTGCAGTGAAACAGTTTTTGTTATACATCACATGTGAATAAAATGTTAAGGATGGGTCTCAGTACTCCAGCTTTAATTTCTTTAAGTTGAGAATACGTATATTCTTGTTTAATACGAAAGAAGCGATCTGTCATGTAAGATTTCAGAAAATGGTAATATTGTTTATGCAAAAACACTTTAAATTTTAATTTTGTAGCCATTATGACAGACATTGTCAAAAGCTTCTGATACTTGAAGGAAGATGCAGAGCACACTTTCTTTTCTTCAAAAGCATTTTCGACAGCCCATGTTATTCTGTGAACTTGGTCTATGTTTGAAGCCAAATTTTTGATTAAGCATGAATCTTCTTTGATCCATAATTTGATTAAGACGTTTAAGAAAAAGCTACTCCATAAATTTTGATATGAGATTATATTGTGCTTTGTTTTTCCAGGCTTGTTTAACTTTATTATTTAACTTTATTATCTCTGCTGTATTCCAATATATGGAAACATGTTTTATAATCAAGGTAGAATTCATGATTGCTGTTAGCTTAGATATAATATTTTGGAGGAGTTGCTTCAGTACTGATTTTTATCATGAAGTTTGTAATGCACAGAAGGAGACATCGTAGACTCCATAAAGTATATATATTCTTAATCGGCGCGACGAGACGAGTTGGCTTAGCCATGACTGCCCTTCTGTTACTCTGTCCGTTATATTTTGAGCCATAGAGCTTTTTTGTACGATGCTGTCTTTTTTCCATACGCAGCACATTTGTTGAAATCACTAGGGGGCCACCTCCAAAATTCATGTTGTTATCTGAAAAACTTTTTTGTTTTTTGTGCTATCATCTTGAAATTTGGACACAATAGATTTCTGATCCATATTCATCAAGATCAGACTATTACATCTTCGGCATAGTCGAAGATACCCTTGTTTCTAGTTTTTTGATTTGTTTGTTAGAGTAAGAGTCTAAGTTACTAATTTTACAACTTCGATATAGATTTCTTATTTAATAATCTTGTTAATATTATAAGTATGTTGTAACAAAAATGCGAACCTAACTTTTTTTTTTGTAACTAAACCTAGACACTAAGCCTAAAACTTAAAACTAAAGATTGATAATAGATGTTGATTTAAGATCAATTTTGATAATGTATTTCTGGCTTTTCGGAGTTTACCACAGTCACTGGCTGAACAGTCACCTCAGATTTCTGACTCATACAGCACTATTGATATAAATATAAATTTAAATATTTTTAGTTTATTCTTAATTGACAATTGCGTCTTCCTATTAATAAACATTGTTTCTATATTTTATGTTTATTGTCCTGCTAATATGTTTTGTTTATTGTCAATGCTGAAAACGAGAAATTTTATACCGTTTGTCCAATGTATGGATTTCGAACTAAGCTGATGATTACAGTTTGGTATATGGAAGGGTACTCGCTTCCGTGTGAAGTATATAAATAGCATTTGTTTTGAGTGTGTTCAGTTTGATCTTCCACTAGCAAATGTTTGTACAGCTTCTTCTAGAATATTTTGAATATTGTTATAGCTATTCCCAGAGCAATGTCAGGCAGTGTCGTCAGCGAAGATTAAGGATTTAAATGGTCGAGCGTTGGGTGCACATGTTGTAGTTGGTAGGCCCAAAAATGAATCTCTGAGGGACGCCGGCGGCAATACATTTTTTTTTACTTTGCTTGACACCATCCATGTCAAACCAAATAAAAATGAACTCATAATGATTATAAGGTAAAAGGGGCTCTAGTGTTTTTTTAAGTATGTCTACCACTCAATGTCAAAAGCAGATTGCACATACAAGGTAACCACACCAACGGATTTCTTAGTGTTCTTTCAGCTCATTCTTCACAAAATCCTTATAAAGAGTTTGTTGAGTATATGAATACAGCTGAAATAAGCCCTAAAGCCATTTTGTGATGAATGGAAAATATTATTTTGTTCGTTATGCGTATTAAACCTTAAGTTAATTTAAAAATACTTTCGCATATTTTCAAAATTCTGAATAAAATGCTGATGGACCGATAGCTTCTGGATTATCGGTAGGTTTGATTGGCTTTGAAATAGTTAACAGTTTTAGTTAACTTCCATTTGTGTGAAAAATAGCCAACGCTTAATAACAATAACAAAACAAATAATATTAACTTTATCATCACCATAATGTAATATCTTAAAAAACATAAAGACAAAAAAAAAAAAAAAAGTTTACATAAACATAAAATCACTTAACGACTTTTGTAAAAGTCTAAAATTAAGTGTCTCCAAACTATCGGCATACATCACCAACTCTTCGAACAAACATCTTCATTCAAAAACAACGCAATGGACTTTGAGCAAAAAAGATTATAGAAACAAAATTCCACGAAATTGACAAAAATAAGCAACTTAGATTGGTGTTTGGAAGAATATTTACTATATATACAAGTATAAAAGAAAGTCATGTGTGTTACATCATTTCTAACTCAAAAACGGCTGAACTGATTTTTATGATTTCATATCAATTTGTCTGATCTAATTGGATCTGCCTGGCTTACCACCGCGAAACTTACAGCTGCCGATTACCTTGGTTATCATCATACTTCGAATTCTTAATCAAACAAAATTATGCAATGCAAGTTTAATATTGAGAAAACTCATGGGCAACGTGATTCACTCGACGATACTCATGGGAAAATTCAAAGGTGAGGAAGTTTTAATTTCGTGAACTCCATGGATCCCAATCGATTTGCCATTCGATTTTAATCCTGACAACAAAACCAAAAATGTCGTATATCACAAAGAGCTTCAATGAAGTGAAAGCGGTACGAAGTTCGCAGTGTCTACTAGTATGTATATGAGTAAGAACATGGAATTTTGGAAAACTGTTTTTTCCACTGATGAAATACATGTCTGTCATAAACCTAACACTGCCCTAACAATGAGAAATTTGGATATAACAAAAGACAGTGTGGATAGAATTTTATTTATTATAAAAATTACTTCTTTCAAACTGAATTTCCAGGTACATAATGACTTATATAATTTTTCTCCAGAATTAATGACATAAACCATATTCTATTGTTTATTTAAAAAACCATAAATTCAATTTTAGATTAGTATATAAGATCATAAAATTAAGAAGGACACAATTTACAATTGTCCGATTATAAGTATGTTAGCAATATGGTATAGACTTTTGATATTAATTATATACACACATTAATTAAACATAAACTTAGTATGCCATTCACTTTGTGGAGGACAAACAAAAATCAAATTCTCTTCTGATAATTTATAAAATTTCATTTTCACAAACATTTTATTATATTTACTTATCATATATAATATAAAGTTATATTTTAACTATTTAAAGATTAAATGGTATATTAAGTTTTTGCAAAATTATGTAACAACTATTGTAGAAGGGGGGTACTAAGATATACATATATTTACAATACTCAGTAGACATATTTTTTTATCAATATGATGATAAATAAATCAGTCGAAATTGGGGCAAAGCACACTGCTTGAGATTATAGAATATAGACTATATAAGACTTTCTACAGTCCATGAAAAGAATATAATAATTCATAAATAGAACATTTTAAAACGATTTGGATACCATAATGATATTGGAAATCTTAGAATACAATTGCAGAAAAGTAATAGATATACATTAATTTGAGCTTTGATTGGGCAAATGGTACAAGTCATTCGATATTCGTTTGTTGGGACTTTCCATTAAAAGAAATCATAGTTTTTAATACGAATAATACTTACTCTCTAATCTAATCGTTTTAAAATAATAATAAATTGCTAAATTACTTCAATATTCTAGCTATCTTATTGTGATTTTAAATAAAGAAGTTAGGCTAATAGAATTTTTGATGCACATATGTACGAGTATATTAAACACTGTTACGAACATCATAAGAAAAATAAATTGTCCTACTCAATGAAAATAAAAATTGTGAAGAGTATAAAAAAATATGGAGCAATTACAGTGAAACCTTTAAATGATTTTTTTTTTTTTCATGTTATTATTTATTTATGCATTTTCAACATTTTTTTGCTTCTATTTTTATTTATAAATATATATATATAATTTTTTTGATATGTAATTTTTTTAAATTTAATATTTATTTGTTGTTATTATGGATAATATTTTGTATAAATATTTTATTTAAACTATGCAAATTATTTGCAATAGCTTAACATGATGATGACACAATAATAATTTGTGTAAAAAGTACCATTGATGCTTTTAAGCAATCATTTTTTATGACATGAACAGATGAGAATTATAATATATGTATATATCACACCATATAAATAATGTTGTCTTATAAATTGATAAAAAAAAATTCAAAAAAAAAAAAACACCTCACAGGAAACGAAATTTCGTTGCTAAGGCTTATGTACATTTTAGTTTTCTATTATTTTTTAATTAAGAATATAGTTGCAAACATTAAGTTTGTTGCAATACAATTTTAAACAGTTTATATATGTAAACTTTCTGTACAAAAACATTTCGCTTGTAGCATTAAGAATTCTCACTAATTAATTTTTCAATGGTTTTTGTCATATTTTTAGTGTTTATTTTCAATTTTTACTTTATAACTAAAAGGTGGTAGTAAGTAATAACGTATGTATTAAGTATTCTTGGCACTTATCAGTTTTCACAATCATAAATAAATATGGGTATCATGGCCATATTGCATCCAAGAAACCATTCATCTCAGAAATCAATGTTATTCTCACAGGAGAGATTAAGTTTTGCATTTTTCATATGAATGGATTCAACAATCTTAGGAATAAAAATTGTGTGGCACAGCATATGAAAAACTTTGTGTCTACGATGAAACATGAAATTCATATGCATGTTGATTTCTTATTATCATATATTTTATTTGGAGATCCACAATTATTTGAAACGATAAATGCAATTCAAAATTAACCCATTTCTTGAAATTGTTTCGAAAGCGGAACATAATTTCAAAACTAGTGCTGTATAATTTGCTTGATAGATTGAAACTTACATTTAAATGAAAGGCAATTTAACAAAATACAAATTTTTTAAATTAACTTCAAGAATTTGAAAAAAATGTCCACTAATATAAGTGAGTTAGCTTTATAACATATAAATTTGCGATATTTAATTTGTATGTTAAATTTTATATCAATCGAACAATAATTGGTCAATCGTAGACGAATTTTAAAATCATGTTGCGAAAACGCAACTTCAGACGAATGTGTTTAAATAATTTGCAAAACAACAATCGTATTCGACAACTAACAACCTAATTTTCTGATTATCACAACCCTTAGAAAATGTTTTTTGTATGGGAACTATCCGATCCAGTAATCCTAGGATCTAGAATAAAAAGGGTTGTTCTTATAAGAACATGAATTTGGATGTGTGGTTTGAATGGAAGTTACCTTCTTTGAAGTCCGATTCGGCTGATTCCGACAAATGTGCTGCTTATGGTAAAAAAAAAAAAAAAGGTATGTAAAGCTCTCTAGCTCAAAAACTAAGGGACTAGTTTGCATACATACAGACGGACAGATGGACATTGCTAGATCAGCTCATCTCATCGTACGGATCAAAAATATATATACTTTATGGGGCCTACGATATCGATTATTAACTCCACTTTTATTGAAATGAATTCAAATCTATCAAATGGGAAAATTTAAAAAAATCATAAGCCGTTAATTTTATTTAACTTTCAAAAAGAATTAAGTTTATACATTTCAAATTTTCTTTTATATTAGTAATACAATATTATCTTAACGGAAAAAGTATTTTGACATGTTTCTGCCTCTGATTTTAGTAGAGAATGGCTTAGTTTAAACTTTAGGGAAATTGATTTCGAATTTATTACTTTTTGTTGTCGATTTAGAATGGAGTCCATGAGAGATTCAAGAAATTGTGCCGGAATCTTGTTCCAACCTTTTGTGATCTATGTGATAGTTTCTTTTCTCGTTCTTGCTAGATCGGCGTCTCTTTTTAATTGGCTATATGAGTGCATCACATTGTCGTTGCAAAATAATAAAGTATTGCATACTTCTTGGGATATCATATAAAAAAAAATTTAATTTAATTTTTAACTTTTATTATTTGTTGTTAAAATGAAAATAAAAATGCCTTCCCTGTGAAAATTTTAACTACCTACCTATTTCAGTTCATGAGATGCAGCCCGCTGATGGACGGACAGCGGAAACTTTGCATTAGTGTTTCGTTGGCATCCATACGCATCTCATATGGATCCCTAAAAAAGGCTGTTGTGGGCTTCAGCCGGTGTGGCTGAGTTGCACTTGGGTCACATTCATACTTCACTTAGGGTTATATAGCCTGGTCTAAAGGATTATCTAGATATCTTATTGAGCTAATTTATAGGAACAGTCTTGCGATGAGTTTCTCATATTTCTGCTTATCTCATAATGAAATTCCTAATATCATTTTTGTTTTTATAAATTAAAAACGAACCAGAAATCATTTTTAAAGATATTGATAGAAATTTCTGAGGCATATCTGAAATGGAATCTTATAATACAAATAAAATATTGAAATATTCCTGTGATGTATTCTGTGTACATATATATATATATATATATACACTTAATTTCAATATTTTCAAATAGCATCATTTCTCTTTTAATTTACATGTTTATTTTAGTTTTTAAATAGAATTTTTATTTTTGTAGTTTATTTTTTAATATGTCAAAATTATTCTTGTCAAACAAATAAAAGAAGTCTGTCAAATGTTCTGTTTTAATAACAAAATACAATAATAAAACAATAAAAATAACTAACACAAAAAGCAAACAAAAAATATTGTAGTAAATTATGTAAATTTAATATCAAATTATTGTCGAATATTATTGAAATTTTGTTGAGTGCCATTTTCTTTATTGTTTTATACCTTTCGCTCTGGTGTGAATTAGGAGTATCACACATTGCCATGACATTTGTAATACATACTACAATATATGGTAGCTATTTATCTGTAAATATATATGTCAGAAACAGAGTTCCTTTATTAATGAAAGGTGTGGTCAAAAAAAAAAAAAAAAAACCCCCCCATAATTTTCAACTTACTTTTTTGTGAGATATTAAATCTCTCGGATCTCTAAAAGTGGAAATTTTTTGTTTTTAATGAAAGTTTGGAAAATAATTTTAAATTACGAATTAGAAGAGTATTCCATAAAGTTGCCACATTAACCTCTGAGTATTTTGTATGGAAAACTTTTTCAACAAATTGGATAAATAATTGAAACTACATATGTACATATTTCAATATTTATATGCGAAGGCCAAATTCATTAACTGGTGTGGAAACATACGAACACATATCTTTCCTATAAGCTACGGTCAACCGAAATTGATGATATGACTTGTTCTATTTATTTGTATTTATTTATGATTTTTTTTGTGATATTTTTGTTTAATAAAATTATATTTGGCTTAACATCATCATCGTACGTATGATGACTGTATATAACATATCACAATATTTGATTCGATTGAGTGCACTTTTCAATATTCTTCTATTGTATTTAACTAAAACAATAAAATAAGTAATAAATGCCAAGCAAAAGATGATTGACTTTTAATAATATTTAATAGATAGTAACAATGTTGATTTATTTAATAAAAGAAATTTGTAGAATACATCCTATTTCATTAAACATATATAAAACATGAAAGTGAAAATAATTTGAAATAATAAGAAAAAACACTAACCGAATTAAAAATTAAAATCATCGTTTTACAAAAAACTTTGAAGGATGTTTGGAATCTTTCTTATAGAATAAATTAAAAAGAGTTTCCTGGGTCATAAAACTATTTCTGATTATATGTTTTATGTAAAATCTTATATTATAAATATAATTTTGAAGTTCTTCATTTCTTTGTTTTTCTTTCTTTTTTGTTTTAATTCATGTTTTCAAGAATTTTACACACAGAAACACACTTTCCAGTTCCATTGTACAATACTATGTATATTCTTTTGGGCATTAACTTATGCAGTAGCCGACTTAAACATATCATTAGCATATGATTCGGTGTAAAATTTTTATAGCTGGATAGAGTTCAAAGCCATTGAGAGACTAGAATTGTTGGAATATTTTGGAATATCAAATGACCAATTGGATTATTATTTATTGATCAATGGAACTCTAAGTTATGGCAAATCATTTTTAATATATTCAACCAAGAATATCAGAAATCCATAATTTGAAATTATGTAATAAAATGAATGAAACTAAGTGTATCTCTTTGAGAGAATAATTGTTATTTGAATGCTCATAGGTAATACATGTGATATTGAACATCAAATAAACAATGCGAGTATTTATCTATACATATATTAAATATTTGCATTCTATTGTAATATTAATTTTCGTTTAAAAATACTTGTATTGCATTTTATTCATTTTTATGTTTATTTAAATATGTTGCCAGTTGATCTTATTCCAATAATTTGATATATATCTAATTGTTAAATGGACTTTTCTGTTGAAAATGAAATGCAATAAATGATTATAGATTTTATTTTGCCTTTTTTTTTTATATGTTTTTTACATATTTACAACAAAACAAATACTCGTATACACACATGTTTGCTAACTATCTGGGGGATTTTGTAAACGGAAGTGTTAACTTCAATGACTGAAAATTAATAGCAATTAAAAACAGAGAAAAATTATATTTTTCACATCCATAAATAAAAATAATAATAAAAAAAAAATGTTAAAAGGAAATACCAATAAATATATGTACAAAGTTCATTAAATGAAGCAACGGAAACAGGAATTGTATATAAATATGTTGAAATTAAACTGGAAAAACAAAAATTTTAATTATATTTAAGTACAAATTTAAAGCATAATAAGAACCCTAAAGGTCAAATCTTTGAAATGCTTATAGCATCTCTCATCATCTTTTACAAACATCTAAATGGAGTATTAACATTTTTATACTAATCAAATCGAAGAATTTGAATAAAATAATTATAATCAAATCATTCATAGAGTTATAAGTATATATTATCGTTATCTTAAATAATGAAAGTTGTTAAGCTTAGTAGAGTGGTTCTTTGTAGAGTGGTTCTTAAACTATGGTCCGCAGACCCCGGGTGAGATGAAGAAAGAAATTTATTACATATGAAGGCATTTCGGGGAAATGGCGTTTGGCGCGCATTTTTCACTATTCCATGTATGTGCAAGCTCATCTTTATGTCTTCTTAAGAAATGTTAGACCTATCCAAATCGTGGAAGGTCAAGTTTATTCCACTTATTGCTTAACTTAACTTATATATTTTGGCCTTATATAAGTTATACAAAATAGTATTTAAGTTATTGCAATGATGATTTTTATAACAAATTAAAGAATATATTGGTTAGATTAGATATGTATGTAAATGAGAAATATAAGAAAAATTAAACAAAATTTAAATTTTTTGTTTGAATTTGCACTGCAACAATTGTGTAAATGTAGATCTTGGTCGGAAGGATAAAGTTTTTCTCCAAAGGTAGAGAAAATAGGGTTTTATAAATCAAATAAACTACTGATTATCGTATTTTTACATGAAGCAAGTATCTCATTTTCTTCAAAAAAAAAAAAAAATTAGTTTTTCTCCAAAATTTATATAATTTGGAAATATTTTAAATAACATCTATCTTCTTTGAACGAAGCTTAAATGACAATATGTTAAATTTTTGATACTTATTCTGTTCGAGAGGAAACAGTTAAATAGATGAATGGACAGGCATATTTGGATACTTACCTCAGTTGGTTTGATATGTACGAGTACAGAATTAACACTATTGGCAAGTACTGCCCCAGACGAGATGGACCAAATTTATTAAGGATATAAGGATATAATACATCAATCAATAAATAATAAGCGATTTTATAGATGTTTATCAATCTTCAAATGAAATTTCTTAACAATTAGAGATTACAAATAAATCACAAGTTACAATGTGTTTTTGATATAATATAATACCTCTAGACAAGATAATTGATTAATGTGATCTGGAGTCTTGAGAGGTTTATCAAAAGCTGACGATCTCAGGTCCTCAAAAAGCATGAAAGTTAAACAAATTGCATGTCTTAATTGATAACTTTAAAATATCTATGAGAAAGTTGTATTCTAAGTGGGAGCTCCTTTTATTACCAGTAGAGGAGTTTGATAATGATATACAGGTTATGTGACAATGGATAAATGAATTCACCACCAGATTCAGGGATCATATCATGCGTCAGCTGTTAACATTTTATACATGGCACATGTCATTATTGATATGTTTGATGATACTTAGAAACTATGCAAAAACAGTCACAAATGCAAAAGAAAGAAATTATATTTTACCAAAACAAACGACAAAACGAGAGGCAAATTTAACGAATTCAAGTTCGTATGATTTCCCATATACAATACTATAGTCTCTGAATTATGTTACCAGAAATTACTATTTGCTTTCAATTCCTAATAAAAATTCCAAGACAATCGATTTTAATTACTCAAGTAGTATAAAAAAATCATCGAAATGAAATAGAGTTATTAAAATAAATTTAACACTGTTAAGTAGTATGTTTTTTCCAAAAACAAAAGATTTTTAGTATAGTCTTAACTTTTGTGACAACAGCGGCATGGCTAAAGTATGATTATACTTAGTATCAAATGACTGAAACCTATTCAGCAAATCAAATATTTGGAGATTATAGCTCAAAATTAGTAATTCCGACTTTAAAAGCTATGGAAGGGGATAACAAGGATTCGGAGAAAGAATTGGTGATATTTTAAAATAAAATCTGATTGTTTAACTATAAATTTCAGACTAAATACTTGATGTAAACTAGAAACAAATTATTGTAAATCATAGTTTTGGTAGACAATTCTATAGCTCGACGGCACTTCCAAAAGTCGAACCTTTTTTGTGCATTTTGCAGTAAGTACCTAGAACATAATAAAATTTGCGGATATTCATCTTAATATAAAGACAAAAATCTTACCTTTTATTTTAATATATAATTTTTATCTTCAATTATATAAAATTTATTTTTATTTCATTTATCTAATTTTTTTTAAACAAATTGCTATAAATGATTAAATTTTATTTTTTTTTATTATTACTATTTTATTTACTTTCATACAACTTTTATTATTTAATATGCGATCAATGGATCATATAAACATAAACACCATAAAAAAAAACAACAACATAACATTGGTATTATAAAAAGTGATAAAAAAAAAAAAAAAATCCGGACACAAGTTCTCACTGTTAATTTTTGGAGATTTCAGACGATTTTCACATATTTTTATGCTTTTAAAAGAAGCGCGCCAAGTTACAATGATAACGTGAGTCTTACAGGGTAACAACAATGTACTATGATGATGAATGACGATATTATGATTATAAAGACGCCGATGGTGATGTTGATGCCGACAAATGATTCAACAACTTTGAAATTGGTAGACAATATAGAAAACAATAACAAAATATAGTAAAATTAATAGACTTATAGCAAAACAAAATCGCGCTTATAATAATGAATGAATGAATGAATGGACTTTTGAACGTGTACCGTATTACGTATAAATGTACCGTAAGACGCGAAACACTTGTTCCGTTTTTTCTCCAATTCTTGTCTTTTTTGATTATCCGCTATCCAAATGGGTCAAAAGACACCGACGAACCGAACACGTTACCCGCTGCAGATACCGACGCTGACTGCATTCGTCTATTAATTTGCAACGAATTTTAACGTAAGAAAAACGCACGCGATGTCAACTACAACTACAACATCAACAACAACTACAACCACAATCATAACAAAAACAACAACAACAACAACAAAATTCCCGATGAAGAGCCGAGCGAAGCAACGAAAGAACGAACAAGCGCACGAACAAACTACCGAATGAATGAACGAACAAACGCACGAGCCAACACAACAAATGAAACGAAGAGTCATTCAGAATTGCCTCACCTCGCCTAGACCCGTCTGAAGCAACCAACAGTCGCTTTACAAATTTATATGAAAAACAATATTGGCATGCTTTTCCCACTATCCAAAAGTTGCTCATTCTCTCACTCTCTAAAATTCGCATGTTCTCTCGTTGAAAGCTCTACAAATTGCTTAGCATTGTGGAAAGGCACATGGTACAAGGCACACACATATTTGCGCATGGAATTTCAGAACTTTTACTTGGCTTGTTGATTCCGCTTCTCTCGCTCTCTCTCACTCTCACTCACTAACGCTTTGTTGTATGTCTCTGTTAAGCGTTCCCAATAAAAAAGAAAAAGCGCAAAAGTTGTTTTGATAAAACTAACTTCACTACTGACTTCAATACACAATTTCAAAAAGTAACCGCATTACTAAGGTCACTCAGTCATTCAGTTATCAATCAAGTGTTCTTATTGTTGTTTGTTTTGATTTTATAATCTCACATGGGAGGAAATTCATACATAGACTCATTCAATGGCAAATAAATTCGATAGAAATAATAAGACAGATTTATAAAATCTTAAAATCAGAAGATTATTTACGAGTACAAAATAAAATTATGACAAAAAATACAAAGGAATTATTGTACCATTGAGAAAGGTTTACCAAAGCTACTTTGGCGAAAAATAAAAGACGAGAGATAATACAAAATTAAAACAAGGACTACCTGAATTTACTCAAATATCCATATTTTGTTGACAAAAAACAAAAAAAAAAAATATGCACTGTTTATTGTACCAGAAAATATTTTTTTGGCATATGTCCTATTGAATTTCAGAAGCCTACTCTTCCTTGATGACCACTGATTTTCAAATTAAGGTCTGAGTAATCAATTGAAATGGTTACTCTGATGTCAACTCTGAAATGCTGATAGTATATGCCTTATTTAAGAGATAATTTAATGATATCAATGTTTAAATATATGCTTAGACATATGGGCCGAAAGAAGCGCAATCGGGAAGACCCATTTTCGACCACCTTCTCGAATAACTGGCCCCAATGATTCCACCTGCCTATAAAGCACACCAACCCAGTGAGGTAACTATAATTTTAAAATTAAATTTCGCATATTTTGAAACTAAAATTTTCAAATTTATTTGGTAAGTTAAGAATACTCGTATATCTTTCTAACCGGATTTAGTAAAATAAAAAGAAATTTGTTATTCATTTTCAAAAAGAAAAAAAACCCAAAAAGTAGTCCATTGTGCTTATGCTTCACCAAATATGGATATATTGTTTACAATTTGATAAAAATAGAAACACATAATGAAAGAACAAAATATACTTATTGCCTAAAAAATGCATAGTATTATAATTATGTTCAGAGTGAATACAGCATTTCAACATTGAGACCGCAATAATTGTATGGGACCTATTAGGATCATGAAATTTACATGATTGATAAATGTAAGAATGTGTTTATTATATCTTTATAATATAGGTATGTATAATTCAAACCAAGATATATTAATATGAGAACTATTTGAACTGCTGCTTAATCTACTTTCACATCCGGCTCTACTTTTGTATCTTCTTACGGCTTTGTCACAACTTCTTCTGCTGATATATTAATCTGTTTCGCACACAACAGTCAAGGGCTGCCATCCTTAAAACTAAGTAATGTATTTATTAGTTCCGGAATTGAATTGAAGCTGATAGCGTTTCTATATATAAGTAAATCTCCTTCATCATAATTTGCATGGGTTTCAATAAATTTATGTTATGTTTCAAAAGACTTAAAATTTCCTTTTAAAAGTCGATGGTTCCACAGTCTTTACTAATAAATACTTTAAAAATATATAATCCATAGCCTTGCAGTTTTAATGCTGGTGCACAAAACAACGACAGTACAGCCTTTAGTTATTTTATTATTGTTGTCACTGTGCTTCCATGTGGGAATTTTTCAAAGTCACGAAATAATATATACCAAATTTTTTTTTTTTTTGTTTTTTCACCCATCAAGCTTTTCCCACGATCTGGTGCCGGGACACAACCCACACTTTAAGAAACTCGGGTTTAGTAGTTAGCTTCAGGACTTTCTGTATAATATCTAAATAAAATGGATGGAATTTTTTATAAAATAATATTAGTGGTTGGGTTAAAATAAATGTAAAATTTTATTGATTTGTTAATTTAAAATTTTCATTGTGCAATTCTTTCATTGATATGAATTTCGGAAAATTTATTCAAGGCTTTTGGCAAATGCAAAACCCTGTTGAAGCTCAGTATCTTCGAGACTGTTTTCATTAAATTTCGAAATATTCCCCTTATTAATTCTTCATAAAAGTGTTTGTAAAAATTGGCTAGGGGTGACCCTGAAAAAAATTCTTTAAATCGATAATAAGCCAAAGCAAACGGAGAAGCATTCGATCGGTTTAGAGTTAGGTGAGGAACTCCTTAACTATGTATATGTAGTAAAGGATACACCATCAACACATAAGAGCACTTGATTTAAGAGCAACGTCATAAAAAATTCAACTTGTAAGTCACGGCCGATGGCATCGGTAATCAATGCCGCAAGTATATTAAGAATATAGTATATATAACATATAGTGAAGAAGTGCGCATATAGAGTCCGATTACATGTGGATAAAGTCAAGTACACCATTTAATTCGGAATAACTTGCATCAGATCTTTTCTGTGTTCGATTGGCAAGTGAGTTACAAAGTAGCTTCGATATATAAGATGGGAAACTGCATAGCGTACCACAACTGTTATCGAAAAACGGGGAACGGTTTATTAAATGTCACATTACACACAAAATGCTCAGGTACGGAATCACTTTTCTAAACCCCTAAATTTTTGATTGCTTAGGTAAATATAGCATAAACAATGATTGTCCGTAAATAACTCTTGAATATCCTTGTTAGCCATTTTTGTAGTTTTTAGCTTTCCTCCAGCGTCGATTCAATGTTGAGTTCTTACATATGTTCCTTTACATATAAACTTACCAACTGCAGTCTTTATAGAAAAATTTCTTTCAGCTACAGATTACATCAATAGAGTCCGCGTCGGTTATATTCAAATTTCATCGTAAAAAACGCCCGATATAGTAAGTCTTGAAAGTGGAAATAAGTTTTTGTTTTTTTTTGTTTGATTTCTCGCAACCTTATTAAAACAAAATTTACGTATGTTTAACAGAAAGTGATATCAAATTTGTAACCGTGTTAGATCGAATGTGATGTTGAATGAGACAGTGTTAAATGAGGTCCAGTTGTATACACATATGTAAGTAGTTAAAAAGCTTAGATATGGTATATTTCCAATTATTTATTTATGATATGCTCTGTTGAATCTAAAATAAATTAATTTAAAAATTTTAAAAATGGTAATTGCACTAAAGTAAAAAAAAAATAAATTAGAAAAGAAAACTAACAAAAGCTGTGAAATTAATACAGATAAAATATTATTAAAGGACAAACGTGATTGATAAGATTATCATTTGTGAATTTAAAATACATTTATCCGAACATGCATTCATCTATTTATTTATTTTAGTCTTTTAATAGCCAATATAGATGTGCAATTAAAAGCCCTTTTGATTTATTCAAAATAAAATGAATATTTGGTGCAATCATATTCATTCGAAGTGATTTTGAGTTTCACTAAGGTATATTAAGATTTTATGGTATGAATGATATTCCATTAATATATTCATAATCACTTAGATTATGAAGCATTCCAAACTCATTTTATTGAATAAGAATCAATCATAATCATTAAAATGAATATAAATAGAGTAGTAATCATAAGATAGTCTTTATTCACTAGTAGACCCGGCGAACTTTGTACCGCCGTTCCTTTATTGAAACACATTGCGATATACAACATTTTTGGTTTTGTTGTCTGGATTAAACTCGAATCATACCCAACTTTGAATTTTTGCCCTGAGTAACGTCGCGTGAATTACATTGCCTATGAGTTTTCTCATTATTAAATGCGTTCCATTGCATAGTTTTGGTTGGTTAAGATTTTGAAGGATGATGATTACCGCGTCAACCGGCAGTTGTAAATTTTACTGTAGCAAGCCAGGCAGATCCAATGAGATCAAAAATTCAGTTGGGGAGTTGGTTTAGTCGTCTTTGTTTGTTACGCAATCGATAGATTTGAAAGAATACAGTGGGCCCACGATTTGATTTTGGGTGGTGAAATTTAAGTGATCCATAACTTTGTTCTTTGCTGCAAAAATGGCTCGTTCACTTCATCAATTGTGATTTTTATGGTTGGCAATGATGATGAACCAAATAAAAAAAAATAATAAATAAGTAAATAGAATTCCACAATTGAGAAAGACGACTTAATTGATTTTAAAATATGTCCCTATGCTTTATATGGAAAAATTTATCCAACAATTTCTCGTCAACAGCGTTTACTTTTCCGATATTTTAATAGTTATTCTGCTATTCGAAGCAGAGACAAAGCCATCAAGTCAAAAATCATAAAAATCGGTTCAGCCGTTCTTGAGTTATAAATAGTGTAACACACAAGACTTTCTTTTATATATATATATAGATTAGAAATTATGAAACTCAGTAACAGAACAACAATATGTTCTTTTCCTTAACTCTCTTCCTCTCTTTGTTAATGTGTAGTATGATCACTTCACCACGCTCGCCAACTACGACGTAAATTTATGTATAGCAACGTTTTTCAATAATTGCAACTCACAGAACACAAGTAAACATTTGAACATTTAAATGAATGATTAATATTTAATGATTGCTAATGAAGAATGAATACTCTATTCATATTCATTTTAATGATTATGATTGATTCATATTCTCTAAAATGAGTTTGTATTGCTTGTGCCATTCTGATTGGTTTGAGATTAAAGAAAGTGTTTCCTTAAAATGTGTGTTTCAAGGATCAGTTTCTAATAAATGTCGCAGACGTCCAATAATAAATTTATGCAAGGTCTTCAGAAACGACAACACGACGACGAATAGACGATGTAGCAGAATGCAATGAATCTACTGCTTCTGCATAATGTTTTCCAAAGTTACAGTCAAATCCTACGTATTCACAAGGAAATGTTAATGATGTTTTATCATTAATTATTGAAACTAATTTTACAAAACATCAATATTTGCTAATTTGGAAGTTCATAAACTCTAAAATTTCTTACAAACTATTACTCAGATATGGCAATGTTTTAAAAGCCAAAAAATAAATTTACCCAGATAACATTACTGTGTTCGAATCACATGCTGAAGTCGATTTGCAACTTATATCTAAATCAGATGAGTCTCACAATGTTGAAATAATTTGGAAAAATCCTCGTTTCTCGTTAACCCGCTACTGTAGACTAATAAGATTTCAATATAAAAAAGAGACCACCCAACTAACTATTGATAAAGAAAGGTACCTCAGGAACAAAAACAATATGTTAGATCGCACACTCATTCATTACACCTAATAGGAAAATACACATTCATCATAGTTTGCAACTGACTATGGTTGATGGTAAAATATGTAATGCTTTAAGCAATACATCCTCTGTACAATGTTACATATGAGGAGCAAAACCGACCAAAACAATGTTGAAATGTGTTCAGAAAAAGATGTTCACGAAAGTCGCTATGAATTTGGGTTGTTACCCCAACATACGATTTTTCGAATATTTTTTACATGTGCCATATAGACTAGACCAAAAAATGTGGCATATTAGATCTGCAGAAGGAGAAATACAACTTTTGGCAAGAAAACTAAAAATTCAATCGGATTTTCGGAAAGCAATGGGATGAATTGTAGACGAACTAAAAGCTGGAGGCAGTGGGACGTCAAATAATGGAAACACGGCAATTTTTTAACAACACGGACATAAGGATTTATTGCCAGATGGGCAACATTACTGAAAGCTGTGTCTTCAGGGTATAAAATAAATGTGGAAAAATTCAGGAAATATACGCTCGAAACAGCTAAGGAACTGTACTCATGGTACTACCTTCCGATCATAAAATTTTAATACATGCTTCTGACGTCATAGAACACTTAGTATCGAGCTTTCCGAAGAGTTTGCCAAAAATAATGACATTAATAATTTTAGACCCTACCACACTCATTTCTTGCATTAAATGCTGATTTGATAAATAGATTTCTTTAAGCTCAGATCCTTTCATTATGGGACAAAAAATTTACCATGCAAACAAAAATCAAATTTAATGAAATCAGTGTTTGATTTGCGGGAAGATTATTCTTAAAACTATTTAATTTTTTCTATAAATATTTTAAATAAATAAACTGTAATATAAATTAATAAATTCACATAAATTTGGAAATCAAATTTTTCTTATTAATAGTAGGTGGTGTAGGTGGGTCGAACCACCCCCATTTTATCGTTATAGTTCTTGTCGTGAATATGTGAAATGGGTGGTGGGGTGGTTGCAGTGAACAATGACGAAACCAAAGTTTCAGATTGATATGTCTACTGAAAGCATTTTTGGCCGCTCTCTCCATACAAGTCCGACCACTGTTCATCCAATCATATAGACAAGCACATTGGTATTTTTGCTTCATCCATCCATTACACTATACTATTCATATATATAATTTAAATATGAATAATCTCTCAATGGTACTACTTTACAATGACCTTCTCCATAAAAATCTTCTATATATCCATAAAATGAAAGTTTATAAATTTCATAAAAATCATATGAATTAAGCTGAAATTGATGCGTGTGTCATAATAACTAATTAACTCCATACAAAAGGAGAATTTTTCCAATCTGAGTTTTAATTTAAAAGCGTTCTTTCTCTTATCGAATACCTACATATATGTGTAAAGGGTTCTTAAGCTTCGTTCAAAACAAAGTTCTTATACTATTTTACTATCGGTGTTTTTTCGCAATTCTTCTTTTTTGAATAACAAAAAGACAAAGCGAATGAGTGCAGTGCAATGAAGAACTACAATAAAAGAAAATGGAAAAAAAGAAAAGAAGAAAAGAAGAAAAGAACAAAACGAAGAACGAAGAAAATGAAACAGTCGATGAGGCCTTGAGCAATAGTTTGCGACAAAATAATATGAAAGGATTCAAAAAAGAAACAAAAATGGAGACAAAAAAAAAAATTGAAATAATATAACACGAAGTAAGAGAATGAATGAACAAATGAATGAAAAATCTGTTCAAACAATAGTAACAATGACAATGGGAACGACATCAACGACAATATCGAGACACATAAGAAAAAAGGCTAAGGCAATGCTTTACATAAGATACATACCTCGTGTTCATCCTACTTATATCTTACACTTTGAATTCGCTTCGCTTCTTGCTCCTTTTGAATATTTATCCTTCATTTTGTTCTTTTGTAAGCCAAGCCGAATTGTAAAGCCGAGTGTGAAATGTGGCATTAAAATGAAGGCGCCATACTGCACATTATAATGAACCTTTTGTTCTCACTGCCTGCCTTGTCTTGTCACTGGAACCAAGCTTTGTCTAGTAACACAATAAAAAACCCTGCCTAAGAAAAGAATAAAACAAAAAATTAAAGCTATTCGTGTATCATAGTTTCAAGCTCAATATTTTCCTGTTAGACAATCGCTTAAAATCGGATTTCTTGAAAATACTTTAATTCTACATGTTTCATTTTGTCATTTGTATATTAGATACCACAATAATGTTAATGTCTCTCCAAGAACTTACTCTTAAGATACAATAAATATACCTATTTAGATTTAGTATATTCAGCAGCGATGACGAACTTTTTAAAGAGTTCCGACTACCATGCCGGTCAAGAAAGTCACGCTATTCTAGTCTATAACATATCGGCCTAGTTTGACCGTTATTTGTTTTAACGAGACACCAAAGATGTTGTGTGAAAACTTGTAAAATGCAACTTAGTTCGGGAAATTTCTCCTTGATTTGGTCGGCCTTGCACCAAAAAATTTTAACAAATTTTTGAAAAAGTAAGAATAACCGTCACGTAAGCACTCGTGACACCACTAAGTGTTTCAGACCATTTAAAAAGCTGGCTCTGTAAAAGAACTAGATGTTTCAGTACCATATAGAAACAAAATTTTATTGATCCCATTTCAATTTACGAAATATTATTGAAAATTAATGATTTGTATATTTTTCTGTCCAAATTGATAAATGTTCATGGTCCGCAAGACTAAACGCTGAAGGAAAAACGACAACGCTAGGGCATACACTTTTGTTATGACTCAGAAAAAAAATTGAGGGAACTTGTCTAGGAAGTATTAAAGCAAAGCTGTATTACACCCCGAATTTCTCCAAAAATGGAATTATGACTTTAACCGAAAGATGGCAAGAGGTTAATTAATAATAATTCTTATTGTAATGAAATAAAGTTGATTTGTTATATAAAAATATTGTTCAAACATGATTCTCATTTTCTGAAGTTACTTTCCCCACCAACAAAATATTGTAAATACAATGTTAGTTCAGGCCTAAAAATACTCTCGTGATTTTTCGACAAGTTTTTGCAGTGTATTTCCCTTTTTTATAGTAAAAAAGCATATATCGTGTTTCTTTAGATATTTCACTCATACTCAAATTAGTATAACTTTTAACACGAGCATCTAGTGACAAAAAACCGTGGAGACTTTTTGTATGACCAATATTTAGCTAGTTTAGTTCATTAACTCACTATACTCCTTATGTTACCATCCCTCCCGCCCGAATTTCTTCTTATTATATACTTCACGTAGTGAATAGTTTTAAGTTTATCATGAATTTTGTAATGCACAGAAGGAGGCTTCGTAGACTCAAGAAATATTCTTATATCTAGATAAAAATGGTTATATTCAAAACAATGACTATTGTATGTTCCTATATTATACCACATATAAGTATGTAAGAGAGCTAACACAAAAAAAGTGGTTGAGATTTGATACTTGGATCTCAACAAAATACATAAAGAATTCAACTATTACAGCTAAAAAAT
This sequence comes from Amiota albilabris, assembly GCA_037040105.1. NCBI lineage: Eukaryota > Metazoa > Arthropoda > Insecta > Diptera > Drosophilidae > Amiota > Amiota albilabris. Next base: position 25,832 of record JBANCV010000296.1, read on the forward strand.
GTTGCAGGTTTTAGTCGCAATATTATTTCCTACCAATTCCCTTTACCATGTCTTTTATCTTATACCCTTGATTTCTTAAAGCAATTTTTTATCTGTAAATTTGTCATTGCTGCCCCAAATTTATAAAGTTTTCATATCATAACGTCACATTTATTCTTATTCATCGGTGGGAGGCAGTTTATATGGTTAAAAATTATTATTACTTTTGTTAATTTTAGTATACAAGCTTATTGTTAATTTTGTTAAAATAAAAAAAAGAGACATCGAAGAAACTATAAAGTTTTTATATTCCTGATCAGTGCGACGAGACGAGTTGATCTAGCCATGTCCGTTTGTCCTTCTGTCTGTATGTATGAGAACTATTCCATTAGTTTTTGAGCTAGAGAACTAAAAAAGCTTTCTTTTTACCATACGTAGCACATATGTCGGAATCAGCCGAATCGGACCACTATCCCATACAAACACTCTACTCAAATTAATGTTCCTCTAAAATTTCAAGACCCTTGAACTATTAGGAGGGCTACCTCTAATACAAGTCACCTACTGAAATTCAGGATCTTATTGGAAAATTTATTTTGTTTTGATGCTATCATCTTGAAATTTGGACACAATAAGTTTCTAGAATTACGGGATCGTATAGCTCCCATGCAAAAAACGATTCCTAGAGGCTTCGTGAAGAGTATTACATCTTCGACTTAGTCGAAGATACCCTTCTCTCTGGTTTTTTATTTTTTTTATTTGTAAAAATTAAAATGAAAAAATATGCGAAAGAAAATCGTCGGCAGAGACCCTGGTACCTGAGTGAAACCTACCCAGTCGGCCTGGGTGTCGAAAAAAATCTGTGTGTGAAACAGGACTTAGGCCGCTAGTACATTGATACGCACAGCAACGCGGCTGATCGTCGATTCTTTGTCTAGCAACCACACTTCTACCTCCGCGAACCGCGGACGAACGAAACTTTCGAGAGAGAGTTCTCTGTCCACACACACATAAGTGTAATAGCTGACTTAGCAAACGATCTGAATTCGAAATGAAAGAAATGAGAAGAATGTGTAAAAGAAACGAAAGCAACAAGAAAAAATCAATTAGTCATCGCATTTATTTGGTCATGTCGTTTATTTATATATTTATTTTATGTATGTAGAGCCGAGATTTACAGCTATTGAGTTTTTGTTTTTGAGAATGCTCTACCAACAATAACAAATCCTACAAATTATTCAAAATTATTGTTGTCGGTGAAAGCAAATGTGTTTCTACTTCAACGAATAAATGAGTACAAAATTACATTCGGATGTAAATGCAATACATTCAGATTTGAGGATAATAACCTTTAATTTCTTGTGGAATTTTATGAATTAATGGAGGGAGATAAATAAAAATGAAACTTTGTATGATATAAAAGCATGGAAATTTTTTTTTTATTCAAACCTATTCAGTATCATCTTGAATTTCATTACCAGATCCAATTGAATTTTCTGCCGAAAAATCAGGCTGTAAAATGAGTCTCATACTATTTGTTACTTTTGTTATTTCTAATGTCGAGGATTTTTCTGTTATCGGTGTTGTGTTCCTACTATCATCTGATGCCCACCAAATATGATTTGATGGAAAGTTATCCAATTTGTGAGCCACATCGGCAGCACGACAACAGATTACAACACCATAAAGTGGTCTCATATGTAGTTTACCGAATTGACTTGCAGCCAACCATGGAAGTTGATCACAAATATTGTCACAGAAGGAGTCCGGCTCGGATGTTAAAATCTTAAAATTAAGTGATATAGTCGAGATAAAAGTATTGATTGTAATCTAACTTACATAAGGTGAATTGAAGCCAATAATAACAAAATTCTCAGTAGCTGTATTCTTTTGGTTAATATCTGTCCTTGTAGATGACACCGGTAATGTACGAAAATGAGCCCAAATATATTTAGGTGCTTTTGCTTGCGACAATTCATTGGATTGATCATATTTGTAGGTAAAAATCAATGGTTTCGTAATATTGCATACACCACTTGAGGGTACTTCAATGCGACCCGAGGTACCCAGACGTACTTCATATTTATCGGTATTATCAGTGACATGAGCACTTAAAGCGTCAAGGAAATACCGCCAATTTCCATAAAGTAGTTTTTTATACCAAACTATACTGAAAACATATTTGTAAGGCTCCAGATCTGTCACCAGTTGTACGTCTTGTATAAGACTGTCATATTTGAATAATTCAGGGCTGAAGAGCTCGAAATCTTTATTTTTTTGAATAAGTTTTGCTGCATCATTGAACTGATTATCGCTATTTGTGTGGTAACTATTAATATTTCACAGAACTATTTTTTATTTTTTTTTATATAGTTGCTTACCTCATGAAATTGAAATATTTCGTAAAGTCCATTAACACTTGATCAAGTCCAAGTGTGTCCATTTCATTGACCTTCAAATCGATGTCAGAATCAGAATCAGTAATGATAGTGTCGTTGACTTTAATATAATTTTGTTTGGCATTATATGCTGTGTATGCTATGAATTTAAGTTGTAAATTGCTTAGATCATAACAAAAAGCTGCAATCTTTAAATCTCTTGCATATGGTTTCATATGGGCACCAATAACAAGCATTGTTGATGTTGTTCCACAATCCGGTAAATGTGTTTTACTCTCATATATTTGTTGTGTAATGCTAGTCTGACATCTTATGGAAAGTGTGTTATATTCACTATATATTCCATAATTTGAATTGGTTTTCAATACATTTGACTGACATTTCCATATTAGTTTTTGATATTGCTTACTAATATCATTCCCATCCCTAAAAAAACAAACATTTTATTCTAATATTTTCCATTGAGAAATTCCACTTTCTTTAAATATTCTATCGAATGCTTACACCAAAAAGCCATTGGAACAAAGAGTTGCAATTGATTCACCCTCATATAGCTTAAGCTCAGTCAAACTCTGGCTTAGCAAAATTACTTTATTCCCAAATTCTTTGAAGACAAGTGGCTTTGGATAGTCAAATATTAGCGTACAATGAGGCTCAACTTTACCCAAAAGTTGATGAAAACACCACAGAGCTAAATAAATTTTTATTGAAATAAACATCGCGAGCACAAGAACATTCACTAATCGAATAGAACGCAAGACTGATCTCTTAAGAGCATTTGGCTTTATTTATATTCTAAATTAGAGAGAGAAGTATACATACATATGTTCTTATGTGAGAGTATTATGAAATTTCTACGAGTATGTTATGATTTTTATGCAGAGATCAGCATAAAGATTTTGCATTCAAAATTTGTGAGCAGAGAAATGTAAATTTATATGAAATAAAATATTATAAAAAAAATAAAAAAATTTCACATATTGTATGTTGTAATATTATAAAGGAACATGTTTTTTTATGATGAAATTTACCCCAAAACTATTTAATCGATTTGAATAAAAAATATACCATTCGATAGGATTTCATTTGTAGATGTGCACAATACTCGTATATAATATGCAATATTTTTATTAAAATTTGTTGGATATTTTTGCAGTAAAAACAATTATAACAATTTTTTGATTCGAAAGACATGGTCAAGTGTTTTAGCTGTTGGGCATTCTATACATACTCCTACTTGTACCGTTTCATTGTGATATTTGGATTACACTGAGAGAAATGTATTGTTATATATAATTTCCCTTTCTTTCTTTGTATTATATGCATTTCTATTTTTTCCCCTATTATGATGCATTGGTGTGTTCAAAAGTGTAATAATAAAATATTTACTGCCAAATGTCGCACGTTTATGTGCTGGCTGTGTGATAATGCAGCCCATGTTGTGTCAAAATATTGACCTTCGCTGGTCTTGCCAAACTTGTCGCTCTGATTAAATTGATTTTCATTAATCCATTACCCTATTGCGAACAGCTTATCGTAATCTGCCTTGAACGACAAGTTCATATCGTACAATAAGTGCTTTAAAAATTTAAAATTTATTGATTGTCGCCGTAGCGAACCGGGGTGATTGGCCCAAAACGACTACTTCTTTGGCACGGTTAAACCTACAAGTTCCATCTACTCCTACATTATCAATACTTAATCCTAAATTTACTACGCCTATGGGGCAGATGGAACTACCGGTGACTCGATTGTCGAAAGGATTCTAATACATCTGTTGCGCAACATGTACCTTTGACTAATGCGTCGATTAGTTCTAATACTGCTTCTTCAATTAGCCCTAAACAGCTTGTCGCTGTACCTCAGTCAAAATCAATTTTTTCAATTTCTAATGTGAATATCAGGAAATTAAAATTTTCTTTTAAAAGATCCATTTCATCTTTTAAGAGATCCATTTCTCCTGAGTGTTTTTTTGGAAAATTAATTATTTTTTTTTTGCAACACTGATTTTAACAGCTGATGCAGTTTAGGTGCTTTGTGTTACTGTCAAACACGTTCAGTTTGGTCTATAATTTAACCATGAAACGACTTACAAACGAACATCGTTTACAAATAATTGAATTTGATTATCAAAATTCATGCTCGGTAAGGCAGTTGTATCGTGCCCTTCTTCCATTTTGTGGTCAGTTTGGTCGACCTTCTGAGACGGCTATTCGAAATGTTTTTACTAAATTTCGTACCCAATTTACATTATTGGACATTAAACCACGCATACGTAGAGTGCGGAGAGAGGAAAAAAATCGCAGCTGCATCCGCCAGTGTTACTGATGACCCTGAATTATCGATTTGGCGCCGTTCGCAGCAATTGGGCCTCTATAAGTCCACTACGTGAAAAATTTTGCGAAAGCATTTGGGTGTGAAACCTTTTAAAATACAGCTGCTGCAAGAATTGAAGCCGGGCGATTTAACAGAACGGCATTTGAACTAAAGAGCAACCAGAATAATTGCAAGAATTACCAATTCATCCCGAAAAAATCACTGTTTGGAATACTTTTTCAGAGACGGCGAAGTCCGGAACGTTACTGTAAATGGCGGGCGATACCGTACGATGCTTACAGACTTTTTTTGCTCAAAGTGGAAAAATTCGACTTTGCTAACATGTGATTTCAACAAGATGGTGCCACATGTCACACAGTACGCGAAATAATGGCCCAATTGAGAGGCGAGCTCGGTGAACAGTTTATTTCATGTTTAGGGCTGGTCAATTGGCCGCCTAGGTCATGTGATTTAACGCCTCTAGACTATTTTTTTGGTGGGGTTATGTTAAGGCTCATGTCTATAGCGACAAGCCTGCAACGATTGACGTACTGAAAGCCAACATTGAATAATTTATTCGTGAGATACCGGCCGCTATGTTGGAGAGATTATCCCAAAATTGGACCCAGCATATGGTATATTTGCAGCGCAGCCGCGTCCAACATTAACGTGAAGTTTTCTTTAAACATTAAATTATATCGGTCGTTTTATCGACTCAAATAGAGATTTCATTCATTTTTCTAAATATTATGTGTTGGTTTTTTTTTTTGAAAATCATACAACAACAATCTCTTAAAAAATCACTCCTTATTAACGAACTTGGCACCTGTAGATATAAGTATTTGCAACATGATTCATTTCGTACTTTATGTCAATTTTACAACCTTCATTTCGACCTGGTATCTTAGGTACTTTACTTCTTCTGCTCAGCTAAAATTCAATCTTTTAACTCACTTTAGCACATAGCATTTTATTATTGTATATAATATTTTGTAATAAATTGCGCAAGGTATAGTTTAAGTTTTTATTTAACATAATTCTAAGATATGTGTAAATTTTAATTTTATGATAATGTTTACTTTACATATATATTGCATGTCCACTAAGGGACTAAGGGACTTGTGGTCAATAGCCAGTCTTGTTCTGGTTTTAATGGACCCCATCTCGTGAGGTTTCTGAGGGGGAAAGTGTGGCGCGAGATGTAGAAATCGTGTAGAGTGAAAAAAATGGAATTAACATTTAAAAATGATTTCGGGCATATGGCCACCGAGGCTGGTCTTGACGAAGCGTATTCTGGACGTCCAAATTCAATATTTTCAAACAATCATTGATCATGGTGCGGAAACAATCTCCATTGACCGTAACGCGAGCTCCAACCTCAGTTTTGAAGAAAGAAGATCTGATGATGGCCACCAGCTTGTCAACCGCACAAATAAAAAAATATTTTTATCATAATTAAATTTTTTACAATTTCAAGTTCTATCGGGCCTAAAAAGCACCATATACAACTAGCTATAAGAAAACCATACACGAGATAAACAAATACATGATCGTCATCTCTCTCTCTCCCATGCAAATAAAGAAATGTTCGTGGGCACGCTAGAAACGCAAACCTGTGGTAAAGTTAGGTATGTTAGGCTATTGGGCTTTGTAGGGCGACTAACGACTCTTCACTTTGTTATTTGCTTGCAAAAATTAAATGTTATAAGAAGCAAATACAATTTAATAATATACTACATATGTAACTAAGGTAAAGTTATAATAAACTATTGTAGCATGGGAGCCATTCAACTTAAACGGATCAGAAACTGATAAGGGCTCTTTGTGAGTAAGGTAAAACAATGGAAGATGATTAAATGATCTAAGAAAAAGGTTTTTACTGCATTTCAAGCTGAAAAGAGGAGTGAAACCAGTGGAAGAAAGCTAAAACTGACTGATCGTCAAGACAAACTGTTGTTGCTATACAGCAAAAAAAGCCCTTTCAAAACTTCTTAGGATCTAAAAAGGAACCTAAATATTGAAGTGAATAATAGCTCTATTAGAAACATGTAAAAAGCAGCTAATTTACCGGCTAGAAGTAAAATAACGGAAGATAAAATTAGTATATTATACGCACAAAATTTTAAACGGAGACTAACGTCCGCCTTAAATGGAAATATGTTTTGTGTTCGGACGAAACTAAATTTCATTTGATCTGATCTGATGAGAAAGTATATGGACGGCATCATACAAAGTTTAGACCGACCCAATCTTATGTGGGTGTTTTTCTTCAAACGGTGTGGGTCCAATTCATTTGATAGACGGTAAAATGACAACGATGCTCCCATTCGCTGAAAAGGAAATGAATCTAAAAAGGGGGATTCATGCAAGATAATGACCCCAAGCATTCGTCAAAGCTTGTTAGGAAATTGTTTAGCGGCAATCATGTTATGGTAATGGAGTGGCCATCCCAATCACCCGACCTTAACCCCATAGAGCATCTGTGTGAAGTCTGAAAGAAACGTCTGAGTAACTTTAAAACAAAAAATAAGCAACAACCTTGGGAGAAAGTCAAGAAGCAATGCCACCGGAATCATGCGAGATATTAGTGGATTCTATGAATCGTTGATGTATAGAAATAATGCGGAAAAAAGGTGGGTCGGCCAAATATTAAATTGAAATATTTTTGACTTCTTGGCTAATATATGGATTGATGATTTTTTTTTTTTTTTTTTAAGTTTTGTTTCTATTATTTTTTCCAATAGCAAATTGGAAAATGGACTACATTTCTATTTTAAGTTATGTTTTTGTTGAAGTGTAGTTATTTTTTGAAAGCAAATATGAGCAGAGGTATTATTTGTGTACTCATTGTTTTATAAAAACTTTTAATTACAATTTTTTTCAAAACAATATAAATTTTTTTGCTTGTTTCTATTATTTTTTCCACTACTGTCCATAGCTTAATTATTTATCAATTCCTTATTTCATTATATTCTAAATAGGATATTATAGGCATGTGGTAACTGAAGTAAGATAAAAAGATGTTTGATTGAATTTAATGTAACTATCGAGTAAAAACAGCATCGATCGTCGTTTTATATTTTGCAGTGCTGAGTTTTCGATCATTGGACATAGTCAAACCTAATGATTCATTCAAAAATTCAATAAATGGTCGATGTCCCTCTAGCGAGTTTGTCATGAATGTCCATAAATGAAGTGACAATGTTTGATGTATCTTGTGTATTGTTGTAAATAGCGACTTCACGTCTTTTATAAATTATAACAAAATTGAAATTCTGAATATCAATTGGCTCGATGATCTGATCGTATCGTTTTTTAGATCAGCTGTATGCGCATACAAACTTTGTCCATTGATTGAAAATATTGATAATGCATTCATGTTAGAGATGGATTTACGAACAGTTTTAGTGACCGTTCTTAGTGTATTGTTTGGAAATTACATCCAAAATGATGTGACGACTCTCATCTCTCTCTACATGATACAATTTTCCTACAGTGACATTTGATGAGCTATCTGCAACGTCATTATGACAACCAACGAAAATATCCGATGCCAAATATATCATTTTATTTTCCATACTATTTAAAATTGAATGGTTGTATTCATTTACCGCTGCTTTTGTAAATTTCCGCCTAATTCCTAAGGACATACTAATTGAGTTTATTCTTTTCAGAAAAATATGGATTCCATTACTTGTAATTCTTCTTCCATTAAAATATTTCCATTTGCAATCCTCTTGTCTCATTACTTGTATCAATTCAAAATTTTAAATTTACGCCAAGGATTTTCTTGAAGATTGGCATGGCCTTTACTGGTTTACTGGTAATTGTCGCAAATCCCCGATCAGTATAATATCTAGCCGTACAAAATCTTTCGTAAAGAAACCAGGAATTTGTTTCAGTCGAGTATAAATCTGTTTCAATAATTCAGCAGAAACATGCTTATTTCATCAATAATAAGGACTTTAACAAATTTGAATAACGTCCTAGGTATATTGACTGGACAATCATATGTTTAATGCACTATGAATTATTGAACCACCTATTGCTGTAGCAGCATTTCCAGTTGATGCATACGTAATATAGGAATTAAAAATGTCATCAGTATCTGAAAATCTATTGTCTATCCATTAATCCTTTTAATTCAAAAGTCTTGCCACTACCAGTTGGTCCAATTATATATACGAGCAATGGCGTATAAAATCATAAAAATCATCATAAGAAATTATGTTTTCTTTCTTTTTAGCTTAAGCTCCAAGTTTATTCAACACTGCAAGTCGTAAATCATCATTTATCTCTGCATTCGGGTCATTATAATTCTTGAAATGGGTCAGGAAGTCTACAAACAAGATTTCATTTCTTCACTATCACCTAAATCTTCTTTGCGCCAAAATTCTCGGAAAATTTGTAATGTTCTTTCAATGTCCATATCTCTTCTGTAATATCAGAACTAGATTTTCATTGTATAATCTAATATACTTCATTTCTTCAAATATTTCTCTCTCCTCATGATGAAATGAAATGTGCATAGTTACCTTTTCTCTTGTATATTCGTCAAAATCAGTAGTCATATCATAATTGCGATAACGTATTACTTTCGGTTAATTTCGTTCGACACGCTCTTCCTTATCACGAGCACGAGAGTAATATTTTCTAAACTTTCAGGTCTTTTTCAATGCTTGTCGAACGAATTTTCTTTCCATATCTCTATGCAGTCATCATCCAATTCACTCAATTGCTTCATGGTATTTTTTATTCTTTGTCTTTCAATAGGACATACAGTCGGTATATAAAAAATAATTTTCAATAGGCTCTCTCAATAAATACCAGGCAGCTTCTTGACTTGTTATCTCAGTGTGATTTAAAAAATTGATACTAATATTTCTAGTTCTATCAGATTTATCGAATTCTGGATGTTTATGCACGATTTCAATTATTTTCCTTTGTAATTGACGTATTCCGCGAGGTAAGCTGCACACGAATACTCTTCTGTTATAAACTGATAGAGTGTTTTAGATTTAATAGTGTTCAAAGTAAAAAGATTAAAAGGATTGTAATATTTTTCATGAGGTTGACGTTTCGGAAAAACTCTTGGTCTTTTGATTCCGACGCGAATGATATGTATGAGTTTATATTATTTATTCATAAAATGTTTGAAAATCAGCATTCAGAGCATTATATTTTGTTTATTCTTTTTAAATCCATCTTCGGTGTCTTTCATCGGTGTCAAAATCATTGTTGTCTTAAATGGCATAAAATGAGCTTCAAATTTACATTTTTACATTCTTTTTGATGCTAGTCCATTGTAACAAGTAAAAGTCTGTTTGTGTGCTTGTAATTTAATATTACCTGATCCAAATGCGTCTTCGGGGGCAATATCTAACCAAGTTAAAATATGAGCGTGTGGACTATCCCGATGTTTAATTCTTTTCAATTCTTTTGAAATAACATAAAATTCTATATTTCTTAAAAGGACTAAATGGAATGTTTAATTTATTAATTAATTTCGATGCAATTCATTTCTGTATATTCTATTTTACTGTTGAATATTGACCTTGAACCGTCTGGATTAATGCATGAGTCTACGAAGGTCGAAGCAAGTAGCTGTCGTCGGGTTTGTAATGATGAAATTGAGAGATTCATAATTTTTATGGTAGAAAAAAGAAACAAAGAACAAACAAGAAGAAATCTCCGAATCATGATAAAAAATAGCTTGTGGCTTTGCACAGTTGCTAAGTTGCTGATATGGAGTTTGGAATGAATTATTCTGCATTGCTGTATATTTATACGAAATCAATATATACTTAGTTATGTATTGCAAAATGAAAAAAACTCAACTTCAATGTGTTGTAATTTTACCCAAATCTTGTGGTAAATCTAAGTTATTGTTTAATTTCAGTAGGAATAAATGGTTTATTTGCTGAAATCATATGAAATATACACATCCGTTCGCTTTGTTAGTGAAATTGTTGATAAAAGAAATTTCGTTTGCAAGCAAAAAATATGGACCTCAAGTCAACGCTTGCGGCAAACGCTCACTTGATAGCGTGGTATACTGCTGTTATAGCAATCGGTTTTAATAAAAGCTATGAAAAAATATAGCGGCTTTGCAGACAGGCATTGATCGCTATAAACAAAAATCGTAATCTCTCTACCGTTCACCTGTGAAGTTTGAGTCACTCTCTGCCTGGTGAACATATGTAGAACTTCTAGTGGTCGAAACAGATATTTCAACACTAAATGCTCACCAAGCCGCAAACCCAAATGAACAGCTACTCTTTTACAGCTTTCAGACAACAGTCGCCACAACCGTGGAGTGTGCAATGTGTACACCAGAGCATATCCAAAACATTAAAAATTGCACAACCAGCAAATCGGCAATAATTTCGTTAATTTGCTAGCAACGATAAACGTCATAACCAATAGTACAATTTCAAGTATGCTAGGCACAATCCGTGCATAACAATTTCTTGCAGAATCATATAACGGATCAAAAAAAAACAAAAACAATAAACCGGCCGTCAATATAGAGCAACAAAAACAGCAACACGATTTTTTCGTGTTCATGCACATCTCTGATTCAAATGTTATTTTGTACTCATTTGTTCATTAAAATAGAAATTTGATCACCCCGACTATATTTTACAAAAACAGTTGCACAACTACATTTCACAAAAATCTTCATAAACCAGGGGTGTCTAAACTGCGGTCCGAGGGTCACATGTGACAGAAGAAAGTGAAATTTCTTTGGCCTGCTGCTGTGTGGCCTTTTATTTTCAATGTTACCAACTCACTGCGATTTTTTCTAAAGCAGTCCATAGAGCTAAGTTGGACAGCCTTTATGAAAACAAACCAAACACAACAAGCAAAGCAAATAAAGCAAAGAGCGAACGACGACGTTAATGTGAAGGTTGAATGTGTTTGCAAAAGCAAACAAATACAAAATAAGAAGAAGGAACACAGAAAGAAGTAAACAATAGTATGTCGGTGACGCTAACATATACTTATTTCCTCTACCAAAATTTGCTAAACGCGCATACAGAAGATTTCACTTCAATAAGTATCTAACAACACGGCCCTAATCGACTGCAACGTTCTGTTAGAATTTTAGAGCAATCGGTAAAGCAGTTTTTGTGTTCTGAGGTCATGAATATACGAACATTTATATTTTTTTTTTATATAGACTGACTGTACACCCACGCATTGCTGTGGCTCAGGCTGGAGTAGAGTATAATTGTGTCCTTTCATGTTACGATCAGTCTATATGTTTTGTACAACAAATTCGACGAAATTGTTGTTGGTATCCCGAGATTTCGAGTTGTCCAATCAATGTCTATATGTTTAATATTGTTTGCTAGGGAAATAAGAAAAAAAAAAAAAACAGTTTTCAATTGTAATGTATTACTTGTTGTTAAACAATATTTTGTGTTGTTCCATTATTTATATGTATATATAGATTGCATGGGTTGGCAACTCTACAACACGCAAAGTATAATTGTCCATGTAAGAAGCAATCCGTTTCTAAGCCCAACCCACACCATTCTGAAGTTTGTGTGTACATTAAACGTGCATTCTCCCTTCCTCATTTTCTGGTTTAAATCGAATTAAACACAATTCGATGAAGTTATGCAACAATCAAATCCATCCATTTATTTTCCCGAAAGAAACATGATGATTATTTCCAATGCTCAGTTTATTAAGCACTGAGTGCTCACCGATATCTATTTCTTCGATATAAAATGCTTACTAAAGAGAATTTTTTTTATCGGATTGACGATCAGTGTAAGCATTATATTGATAACTAACCAATGAACTAGTACAGAAATGCTGATGAATGAATTTTAAAAAGGGGAACCACATGATAATTTCAAAGTACATAAGCTTATGCAAAGTAACGGCGTTTTAAAACAAAAAAATTTTTATGTAAAGTGCAATGATCTCATAATAAAATAATTTCATTTAATATTAAAAAAAAAGTTATCTCATTGGAGTAGACTTAAAATTTCGCGCTGACACATACATGTTTGCCAAATTGCGCAGTAATATGATGAAAAGAGAATGAAAAAAATGTTTACAGTAATATTTGTTTATTTTGACTAAAATTTCACTCAGCAAATATCTGAACATATTTTCAAATAAAATTCGTAAAACGATCAGAATCTTTTCCACTTTCTTTATACTCTTCACGCAGTGAATACTAGTATTATAAGTTTGTCATGTAGTTTCTAATGGACTGAAGGTATCGTTGACCCTATAAAGTATAAACTTATATTCTTGATCAACGCACCGAGACAAGTTTTTATAGAAATGTGCGTCTGTCTGTCTGTCTGTATGTATATAAACTAGTCCCTCAGTTTTTAAGCTAAAGAGTTAAAATTTTGCACATTTGTCGGAATCAGCCGAATTGGACCACTAGAAGCGGTACCTCCCATACAAACCCTCTACTCAAATTCATGTTCTCATTAACAAATTGTTCGAACGAATTTAATTTAATTATTTTAAAGGAAAAATATTCGAGTTTTTAGAAAAAAAATAAGTTATATATAATTAAAGAATAAACTCGATAAACTGGACTACGCGATAAACTCTGTAATCCAGACACTAAAAATTTTTGTTTATCTCACAACATATCAACTGATTGAATTAAATACAAACTTGTATCTCTAACATGTTAAGCTTAAATATGTGGAGATTGCCAAATGCAGCATTAAATGGTTGATTTTGCTTTAATGTAGAAACGATTTTTGTAATCGAGTAATCAATTTTATACATGAAACAAGAGAAATGTTGAATTTTTTAAATCCAGATTACTGAGGAAAACAATATTGTACAGGTTTTGGTATATATTATTATACTTTCTTAAATTTGGAGCTAAGGATCTCAATTTTTTGCGAGAAGATATCCATACTGCACATTTGTCCGAAACAGCCGAATCGGACCTCTACGTAGAGTACTTCCCATACAAACCCAAACATAAATTCAGTCAGTTATTAAAAAAACTTTTTTGTTTTTTAAGTAATCGCATTGATATTCGGACACCATAAGTTTCTGACCAATATTCGTCAATCGTGATAACTAGATCGCATAGCTCCTATTCAAATATTGTTGTCACAATGCTGATTCTACCGTAAACAGAAGTCAAATCAATATTGTAATATTTTCAGTGACCTCAATCACAGGAGCATAAGCAAAACATTTTGTAGCGTCAGGAAGTATAAATAAGACCAATAAATGACTTAAAATGTTATCAGTCACACACACACATATATAAAACTTGCATTCTCCTTTCCTCCCTTTCTGGTTTATGGGCTCAGTAAATATTCTCTTTACACAATGATGATTGATAACATTCCAAGCTTAATAAAATATATGAGTGAAATTTGGACACTGTACTAATTACAAGGCGGGCTTTATACCGACCTGGATCTATGAATGCATATTGCCTTGTATTTTAAAATGTTTTTTTTTTTTTTTTGTCCTTTATCTAATTTTAAAAATAAAGTGAAATATATCTTTATACTAAGGATTGTTGGCATAAACTTTATACATAAAAGCCACAAGCTAGCTATATCTCGATAAAATTTTTCACTGTTTCATCTCTATGGCTATGGTATGGCTAAGCGAAATCGTTTCTAAAACCATTTTGCTTGTGCGACTTGTGGGTTACAAATGAAGCAATTTAATTCTCATGCTTTTTTCTTAGTATAAGAAAAACCGGAAAGAATGGTACCCTCAACTATGGGGAAGATGTTATATTCTTCACGCATCCTCTAGAAAACGTTTTTACCTACGCTCCTGTGATTGTGCACACAGAAATATTTCATTATTTATTTGACTTATGTTTGGGACAGAATCAGTATACATTGTGCGTTTCAACATTGTAACCGCAATGTATGGGATGTATGGGAGATATGGGATCCAGTAATTCTAGGATCTTGAAATAAACATGGTTGATGAATATGGATCAGACACCAGTTCAGTTCGATAGCTTAAAAAATAAAAAGTGTTTCTAATAAGAATATGAATTTGGATTTGGCGATTATTTGGGAGGTTATTTCCTTTATTTATCGTATTGGCCTCAAAATTCATCTTACTCTCTCAGTGTGAACTGAATGTCCCATTTAACATACTTATTTGTTGTTGAGCAAATTAAAATCCAATTAAAGTAAATTGGAAGTATCTTCAAACTTATTTCAAAATTATTTTCTTTTTTTATGAATACTTTTAAATGATTTCCAAGTAAACTTTGTACTGGGTTATTAACCTTACATGTCGAGGATATCTATAAATTTATTGTTTGAATAACTTACATCGACAATTCCAATTGACGTTGCTAAGTGATTTCTCATTAGCATCAAATTCCAGTTTGTTGCTGTAACTTTTTAATATTTAATTGAAACAATTCCTATTTGTTATGAGCCAAGTATTGTAGCTTAAAAATTTAACGAGAAATTTAAAATCAAATTTGTGCTTACTAACTTTGTCGATTAAGCTTTTGTAGCTATAACTTTAAGAATGTTTAGCAAAATTCGTGTTTAAATGATTGGATTGTAACCAATTACATATAATGGCTAGGGTTTCTGTCTTTATGTAGAACTAGTCAAAATCTATTTAAAAACAAAAAAGGATGAAATGCTAATGGGATCTCCGATGCACATTTCTGTGATGTATTATAAACATTCATATAAAGAGTTTTAATATCATTCCATGTGCTGCAAATAGTAGAATAAGATTTCATAATTTATAAAATAAACCCAGAAAGAAGGGTATCTTCGACTATGGCGAAAATGTAATACTCTTCATGCATCTCCTAGAAAACGTTTTTTGTATGAGGGCTATGCGATCCATTAATCCTAAAATCTTGTAACTTATACGGTTAATGAATATGGATCAGAAACCTATTATGTCGAAATTTCAAGATTTTAGCACAAAAAGCAAAAAAGTTTTTGTCATAAAAACATTACTTAGAGTAGAGGCTTTTTATGGTAGGTGGTGATTCAGCAGATTCCGAATGTGCTGCGTATGGTAAAAAGAAAGATTCGCGGAAAATTTCAACTCTCTAGCTCAAAAACTGGTTGTCTAGTTTGCATACATAAAGACAAACATGGCTAGATCAACTAGTCTTGTTGCGCTGATCAAAAATGTATATACTTACTTTATGGGATCTACGATGTCCCCTTCTGTGTGTTAAAAATGTAATGAGAAACTTATAATACAATACTATTCACTACGTGAAGAGTATAATTAGGTTCATAATTAACATTTATTTGTATTAGAGTTTCATTTCAATTAAATTCACTTTTATGAACTTAACAAATTAGTCTTTGAAAAAAAAAACAGTACCCGATACACAAAACACATAAAAATACTCCAATAAATAAGAAAATTACTCCAATAAATAAGAAAATTATATATGGGCAAAATGGCGCGAAAAAGCCACATAAATTGCGGGGATGCGTTCAATTTACATTTTACATAGAGCGATCGCCATCCGACTGATATCTAATCAAAAACATTGAGAGAAAGACAATGCCTCCAGCTACTAAGAAATTCGGCCACGTCGCACATATAGTTATAAAAGTACAAGCATTTCAAAAAGGTCCCGGGTTAATTTGACCTATCCCCATGACGCCGAGATAAGATCATTCTAACGGCGTACGCTCATTGCAGAACGGGCTACACAACGGGACGGTCAATAAAGTGCGAGGCGCTATAGAGTAGTTACGCACCTCAATACATAAAAGAGATAATAGTGTTGGGTAAGCACTGCTCACTTTGGTGAACATGTTCACTTGTTCTTTTTGTTGCTCACTTAGAAACTAGTTATGCCATTCTGAATGCATGCATACATCACTCCAACTCATATGTTACCATATATAAGATAACTGCATTCATATTTGTGATCAGCTCGATGAGACGAGTTAATTTAGCCATGTCCGTCTGCCCGTATGTCTTTTTGCCCATAAATATCACAAAATATCCGGAGTCCGAGTAACAAAAATGTACCCCATGACGACGTTTTAAGACCAATGCTTGTTGCATAGCGCATTGAGGACGAAAAAGCGTTCATATGAAAACGCTCGAAGGTGTGTCTAAAACTGGAACGAAGATGAATCTAAAACTGGAACTACATAAACGAAATTATTTTGTGAATCGTAAATCAGCTTTTCGCGTGTTAGAACATCAAAACAACATAAGCCGAAATGTATGGAATCGTATCAAGTGAACTGCATAGCTTCGATGCGAAAGCCAGAATGTCAAAAGTCGATTGACTTTGACTCCAACAGAAAACAGTATTTGTAAATGGGAAACAGCTGTTTGTGAACTAAAGGAACGATTTAATTTTGTGGTGAATAAGAAATACGTGTTCTTTGAGAATGACAAACAATGTGTTGATGTTGGTGAATTAGTGAATGGTAAACATGAAATCCACATTAACGGCTGCTTTGTCTTTACCGCAGTCAATAACGTTGAAGTCGTTTTTGTACTTCAAAACTGCAATAGCGCTATTGTCGACATTGCAGCTTTTCGTCGAAGTCGTTTATGTAGTTCCACCTTAAAGCCGAAATGCAAGCTGTCAGCTTTAAACTTGCTGTTCAGTCTTGTATTTGTTGATTTTTTGTTTTCTTTTCAATTATTTCGAAGACAAAGACAATTTTGAGAACGAACTCATGCTCGTGAACGATTTGCTGACGTTCGATTCATTTTCCACTCATGGCACTTAAAAAAATCAGCACACACCAAAAGGAAATCAAAAGAGAACCAATTTCATTAAAGAAGTACCAAAATATTTTTGTAACATTAATTCATGTTATATTTTCATTTAATTAAATCAAAAATATTCCTCACAATGGAACGCGTCAAGACATAATTTTCAATTACCATCTACACTGAAGAATGGGCTCTGCCTATTATTTCTCAAATCTCCTTATAATTTTCGTTCTCACTCCACAGTTTAATTATAATTTTTCTTTCACTCAAACTTATTTTCTTTCTTTTGTTTTCCATTTTAAAAGACAATAAACAACATATTTTTGCAGGTGTACATTTTTGGACTTACTTATAAATGATTTAATCAAAAATACTTTTGTGCCTGTGAAACATTAATAAAAAAAAAAACAAAATTAATAATAAAGAACATTATTTAAAAATTAATTTTAAAAAAATATTGACTCAATATCTCTTGTATTTACTGCGTAGTCGACAGTTAAAGTTGAAATTAAGATATTTTTTTTTGCCAGTACTTGGATTTATGCCACTGAGTGTATATAGATAACAGTCCAGTTCTTGAGTATTCTAAAACAACATTACATTAATCAAAGTATAAATTACGATATTATACAAACAAAACGGTTAATATATAATATTTTTAAAAAATACTCTGAGATCAATTCGTTTATATCAAACTTACAGCAAAAGTTTACGCTGTGCTGAAGCAGAGCGGTGTGACAGGGATAATATATTTCTTATAAATGATACTAATTCAATTTAAACACTTGAATATTAAGCCCGTTTGTTTTTTGTTGCTTCTTCTTCCCAAAATAAAGATATCTCTATTTTTTTTAAACTTAGAATCGATAATTTTTTTCAAAAATATTATATTGTCCGGCAATGAAAATGGATCATTAAGAATAAAGGCTGCATCGTACAGTTTTTGGTTCGAAATGAATTTAGTGTAGTTCCTATAATGAGATCTGTAGATTTTAAACATTTCGATTCAAAATTTATGATCCACTCCTTGTGGGAAGGTGATATATTCATATTAAACCAGGTATTAGACGCATAAGCTATTATTGGCCGAATGAGGGATTGGTACATAATGATCTTAGATCGTTTATTTATGTACCGACTATATAAAAGGTATTGAAGGCAGAAAAGACGTATTAAAGTTTAAAAAGCTATCGAGATGAACTCCGAAATACTTGGCGGATCTCATAATAGGAAGTAGCTAGTAAGATCTAGATATTATTTTAAATATTTCCAGTCGGAATCAGATTTGTTTACTGTGGGACAAAACAGTATGGTTTCGCATTTGTTGACATTTATTTTGACTTTCTACTGCTTTGTGTATTCTTCTATCTTATTGTAGTCACATTGTAGATTTGAATTGATATTTTTAATTATATTTCCTGGAGCTTATATTATTATATCATCGGTAAAAACTATAATTTTTGCAATATTACCAGATTGAGAGTGAATAAATTAAAAAAAGCTGGTGAGTTAACAGTAACAGTAGTACCCTGTTTTAAGCTACATATATACAATGCAGAACTCTTTACTGTTAGATGCAGTCTTATGTATTGTTGTAAGGATTAGTAATTATAAAGGATATTTATATTTAAACCTTTAATACAAACACTATAGAAAGCTTTTTCTAGATAACTAAACATGCGCATGTTACTGGTTTCTTGTTCCAGTTCCATTGTACGCAAGATGGTAAGAGATGTATTGCGTGGCCATAAGAGTGTTTAAACTTGAAGCCAAATTGTCGATCACTTTTCAATTTAAATGTGTTTTTTTTTTTTTATGTTTATGTACCAGAAGGCGTAAAGTACGCTTTGATAAAGAGTGATTGAAAGAGAGAGAGAGAGCTGAGATAATGAGCACATTGATGTTTGTTTTGCTTGTGTTATGCGTCCGTTCACTTCGCTGCGCACGCCATAGACTAAGCAACAAGACGAACGTATGTATGTACATAATTATTTGGAATATGTACATAAAAAAGTTAATACGAGAATAATTACTATTATTAATACTTTTCATCACTTAAAATAAGTAAATAAATAAATAATACATTTCAGAGTAAGTACCTCTAGTTTTTAGTTATCCGAAAATATGTTTACCAAATTTAGTCCACTTAGTTTCGTGGAGAAGCAATTTTCGGGATTGTTTTCTGTGCAAAATACCACGCGAATTATGAAAGTATTAAATCATTTAGAAACCCAAGGATAAAAACATATCCTTTCTTATTCGATGTTTATTAAAAAGTGACAAATGCAAAAAGTATAAAAGATTATTATATCTCACAACTAACAAAAGTTTATCTTAATCTAAAGCTTTTTAATGAAACAAAAGGAATGAAGGAATGATATAAGGCCATGTGCTAGAAAACTCTATTGTCTCAATTCCAGCCCAATGTAATTTTTAGGTGTGCTAGAAACCGCTTTTGAAATCCAGTTTTTTTTTTTTTCAAGCGATTTGGTTTATAATCTCCCTTATCTGAAGTTATTAAAGGAAAAAAAGTACCAAGATCTGCAGCTTATTGGTTTTCTCGCTAAACTACATTTTTAGAATGCAACATTTTATTTTTTTTTTATTTTAAATTGAAGGAAAACAAATAACGAAATAAGAAAAACCATACAATGCCATCCTGCTTGCATATAAATTCAAACATTTTCGAAGATTCCAATTCGTCTTTAATTCAATTAATTTATGTGTTGAAATTAACTGCATATATATCCTCAACATAAATGTAACACAAACGCGAATTGACATGGCACTCGACACACATGAATCCTTCGATAGACTGACTGTATCATCTTCAAACGGTGCAATCATACACTCTGCGTAATTTACATTACTTGATGTGGTTAAAGGCATAGTATGGGTGAAGCGAAAGTATGGACTTAGATATAGGCAGCTCCCTTGTGGAAATCCCAGCTTTGACAGACCGCTTCGAAGAGCAGTCACCATCATGTATCACACAAAAGCACCTATTGGACTAATTGGACTAATTGGATTGTAAATGAAGCTATTATTCTTGTATATTAGTATGAATTCTTATGTTCCTTGAAAAATGTTGTTGAAAGAAATTGAAAACTTTCAACGCGCGAAGTATGCACCGACAGTGACTGCAGCAAAGCCAAGCGAATAGAGAGCCAATGCAAGAGTCGGTACAAGAAGCAACAGGGTAGTAGCAATCAGTATGTAGTCAACGGAGGCTTCATGGCGCTTTCTATAGGAAATATTGTAAAAGCCAACAAAGAAATAAGAATAAAAAACTATTGTACATGAAAGGACAAAACAACGGGTATCATACGACAATAATATTTGACAAAGGACAGGATCAACAAGATAACAGTCAACACTTTCACGTTGCCTGAAAAACACCGATTTCTCTCTCACTCTTTTTTTCTTTGTTGTGTATTCTGATATTATCCAACAACAATATTGTGTTTAATAATTATTAATAAAAAGAACAGTTCTAAACTCACATCACGCAACAACAACAGAAAGACCGTTTTGCTTTCCACTTGGGCAAATTATGAATTCAGAACTCCATTTTCAACATATAACAAAAACTAAATGAAACGCTGAAAGAAAAACGGTCGCAATTGGTCTCCAGAAAGGACATAGTCTTCTACAACGACAACGCTAGGCAACACACTTATGCAATGACGATTGATGGTAAGTACATATAACAATGAATTCCCTTGACGACTGCAAAAAGGTATTCCAACAGTTTTTTTTATCAGCAACCCCAGAATTACAGGGATTTTGGTTTTACACGAAAGTGGGTAAGAGGTTATGTTAATAATAATACAAAATATTTAAGCAATAAAGATGCTTTGTTTTATGAAAAATAAATTTCTTGAAGTTACTTCTACACCACCCAATAACGATTGAAGATCTTTTAATTTTTAATTTGACTCTATATTTCCAAACATCTACCATTATGAATATAGAAATATCCTTTAATATATTCTTCACGCAGTGAATAGTTTTATAGGTTTGTCATGAAATTTTGTAACGGACGGAAGGAGACATTGGACACCCCATAAAATACATACATTTATGCTAGATCAGGTCGACGGGACGAGTTAATTCAGCTATGTCCGTGTGCCCATCTGTGTCCGCTTGTAAACAAACTAGTCCCTCAGTATTAAACAAAAATCATATCAATACGAGTATTGTAATATTTCTGTATGTACAATTACAGGAGCGTAGGTAAAAACGTTTTCTAGGGATTCGTGAAGAGTATTATAGCTTCATAGCCGAATATTATCTTCTTTCTGGTTTTGTTATAAAACCTTCATTCGTATTGCTTTTTTATGACTCCACACTATGTATGCATTCGGTATTAAGTTCGATTCTCATAAAAGAGACGTTTCCTACCAATAATTTCCGTTGTTTTGGACTCCTTTAAAAAAAAATAAGTTGCTACACTGCGCGCAACGATAATTCATTACATCATCAAAATGGTCGCGGTTCTGTTTAAGTCAGTAATATTTATCAAGAAATCTGATTATTATCATATGATTATTTCATAGTTCTTTATTTTTTTAGTTAATAAATTTCGTGATTGCCAAATTATGCTTACAATTATATATATTCGCAAAAGCCAATTAACTTTCAAAGTTTTTGAAAAAGGAATTTATTTCTTATCTAAAAGTTATAGCAACATTGTAGGTTACATCAGTAATTGACTTTCTTGTTGGTATCACTACTATTAATCATTGACTTAGATAAAAGTGTGGCATTATCACTTCGGGCTCTTTACACCAATTTGGTTTTAGTATTTATGGATTTTAATCCGAGTCAGTCTTGTGGTTTAACTTGAATCCTAAACAGAGCATGAACATTGTAATTTGTAAGAATTTTATCATTTTGAACTTTTCATTAAAATTAAGATCGCGGAATTGATCTTAATATATAAATTAATATTTTTAATAAAATATTCCCTCTTATTGTCTTTTTAATGGCCCGACATTTCATTACGGCAATTATATGGCATTGAGTTTGGCTCTCATACAGAATACGCTGCCTTATAATAATTTTAGAGTGTCATCCATTTTGAATACCTGATTTGGATAATAAGAAACTACTATGCTCACAGTGAGTTCAAAATGATTCTTTGTTTGTTCCAAGAAAGCTAATTAAGATAAAAAAGTCTGTACAAATTTAATATATTATTATTATATTACTACAGTATTTTATTTCAATTAATCACAGTTCTTGTAAGGCATTATATTTTTGCACTTAATTCCTTGTCATATACACATTACTCATTAGATCAGCAACGCTTTCTGTCACCTCGGATACTAATGATTCTTTCTAGGTAGCGTCAAGTTAGTAGATCTCCATGTTAGCCAGCAGCAGTTCTCTTTCAGTATTAAATTGACTTATAAAGTGTGTAAATCGGTATTCATCAATTTTATAAATGTTAATTTTGTTATCCATAAGCTCTGATTTCCTTATTACCTAAGCATCCTTTAATGATTTTGCCAAGGATGTATGCATGAAAGGTGAAGTGTTTAGTTCCTTGTCCTGTCCTTCTCACTATATTACTATATGAGTTATCAGTTATTTTTGAAGTGATCAAGGCTGGTGCAGGAATTACTTTTATTCCTTATCCAAAAGGTAAAGTTTAAGTAATTTCCACAATTGTTTAAAGGTGCGCTTATTCATTTTAGGTTCCGTGTTGGGAAAAGCTAGCATAATTTATAAGATATTACGCATCTGTTGCATCTGTTCTAGATTTTTTTCTTTGTTGACTCTGCCACTGTAACGATTTCCGGTGAACACTTCTTATTAAAGTTAGTAGTAGTTGACTTTGGTATTGGCTATTGTGCAGTTGGCTTTTTTGAATATATAGATATTTATGCCTTAGAGTCTTTTGTCTCGGTGGTCATTTACATATAGTACATTTAACAAAGGACAATTGATTTTCACATTGGTGTGGCGATACGAAA
>JBANCV010000297.1:0-49155 GCA_037040105.1 Amiota albilabris
AAGTTTCATTCCAAACTATTTTGTAGTTTTTTTTCTTTTTGAAAAGTTCGGAAACTTTTGACAAACACCTTGTATATACTTCATGGGGTCTGCGATGTCTTCTTCTTTGGATTACAAACTTCATAATAAACTTATAATACTATATTCACTGCGTGAAGAGTATAAATATGGACTTTGTCTTCAGGCGAGATCTCAAGTATTCTAAATATATGATATATTGTACATATTATAGGAAACTATTCTTTGTCTACTTATAAAAATATTTCGGGAAGTGTATATCCATTATATAGTGAATTTCCAAAGTATGAATCGCTTTGGTAGTAAAATTCTCTAAACAAGTTATTGAAGTCATCATCCAGACAACAACAGATATGGTACCTAATCGAGTTTGTTCTCAGTACATCAATTCTTACGACCTCAACTGGACATGTACAATTTTTTGTTGGAGAAGTATTTCGTGAAGCCACTTTCTGGCCGTCTATATAAGGAGCTGCAAGATCTAAGGATCCTACGCTCAAATTATAGAACGGGGAAAGATTGAACCAAAATTGAGCAGCCATAAGTCAAAATCGATATGAGACGCTTTTGATACATCATTTATTTTAGTCTAGTGTATATCATACTTAATGCAATTAGTTTTTTGTAGGCGTGGCAGGTTCTATTGATTTTAGCAATGTTCAGATTCATATTTTCATTAAAGCAAAGCAATTTCGGGGAGTTCATTGAGGAAGATTTTAAAAAAAAATCCTTGACGTTGTCATTACATTTTTTTACGGATGAATGCAAACGCATTTTGATGTGTTTATTTTCACAAGCTTGTTTGCATTGCAAGTGACTGTTTATGTTTAAGATTGCCTCGACCGTGTGATATACGATGATAATATGCGCGAATTCAATGGATATTGTCTATTTTGCTTAAGAGATATAGCATATATCACAAACATATGTTAAAAAGCAACTGCGGCTTGGTCACTTAGGTAGTTGTTGATCAGTACTCTGAACTTTTTGTTAGTTATCAAATTGAGATGAGAACAAGCAGATGGAGAGGACATTTGTAGCTAATAATAAAGAGTTTGGTAGTTAAGCCATGGAGCCAAACTATATATGTAGAATGTTTATTTCGGACACTAAAAGATTGATAGCATAGATAAGACGATATGATATCTATATTTGAAACCAAATTGCATGTGGCTAATTAGGTTATTCTCATATAGGTATAAACTTATTATTGCTATCATTGAGAAGCATTACAAAATCTTTGCTGATGTTTGACAATAGTTCCTTGTAAGACATATCCAACTGTTAAAGCAACAGTGGAAAATTGAGGGGATGAAGGTTGCATCATAATATTGTAGATAACTAGATCAGATGCAAGTCAACTCGATTTTTTTACTAAATAAAAATCTATATGATCATATGTGCTTGATTATTTACTTTCTCCATCAATACCGAAAAGATTGGATGATCCTTTGGCATTCCTGTGACTACTCCTACTGACTACTTTAAATTGGATGTTGTAGGACATCACTAATCTCTCGCATTTAGATAACCTATTTACAACAAAATTAACAACTAAAACAACTATATATAATACACATAAGTAAGTATATACATAATATGGCGGTTCACCAAGAATAAATTATCAAAACCATACTTGTATCAGCTTCAATAATTTTTTTAATATAATATAATTTATGATTATTAAACAACCGAGTATGAGTTAGTGAGTAATTTTATTACTTAAGCCTTTCTAAAAATTATTTGAAATGTCAGGAAATTATATATTTTTTCTGTTTGGGTTTTCTTTAATTACTTCACATAATCATGAATATATCATTGTGTATAAATTAAATAAGTGATATTTATAATGAAATAAAAAATAATTATTATATAAATATAATCAATTATATATGTATTTTCATTTTTCATTTTCATATACCTAAATACATATGTATTTCTAATGCAAAACATATAATTTTTTTGTTTTAACATTTGGTTTTTTTTGTATTTTGTGTTTCGTGTACCTACAAAATCAACGAAGCGAAATAAAAATGAAAATAAAAGCATTAAAACTTAATATAAAAAAAAAGAAAAAATAAAGATTCATGGATACAATAAAAATAAAATGAGGAAACATTAAGAATGGATAAATGTGAAGAGGTTTACATATACTTACTACTTGTACAAACAAGCAACTAAGTCAACATTATCATCGTCATCATCATCATCATCATCATCATCATCATCATCATCATCATCATAGTTAGCAGTTACGATTCTGCATATGTAAGTAAGTATAATATTTATTTGTAAAACTAAACAAACTAGCTAACTTATGAACTGAGTTACTCGGACTGACTGACTTAGTGAAAAAGCAAATGAATAGTAAATGACATGAAAAGCTCGTGAGTCTTTTACTAATAATACGAATATACTTTACTAAAGAACATGCCTAACTAAGTAGCTCGTCCTTGAGGCCAATAACATTATATACATATAACCATTTATTATAAAATTTTTTTCTGTTCATTGTTTTATTATATTTTGTTTTGTGAACGTGTATGTACTCGTACAGTATATAAAGCATTGTTCTAGGCGCAAATTAATAATCAGAGAAAACATTCAAAAAGAAAAAAAAATATAAATAATACACATTCGGCTCACATGACAATCAGAAACTTTAAGAAAATGACGAACTAAGTTTATAAGAAAAATTAAATTCCAATTTGAAATATTGTACAAATATAAATAAAATGAATTTGTTAAAGTGATGAATATATTGATATAACGATAAACTGATGGATTTCTTCTTAAGAGGAAATAATTTTAATTTTACTTTTGAAACAGCACAAGCTATTTTTTGATATTTTAAGACTTTAGTACTACATCTAGTATGTATTACTAAACTACAAGTTCATTACATTGAAAACTTTTGTTATATGTAATTATAATTAATAACATATGGGAGTTGACGGTTGGATATCACAAGTCGGTCTTAGAGGTACCGTACACTCTGATCAAAGCCAGGCCACCCATTGGAAAATTTGCTAAACTGTGGAATTCTTCAATGAAAACTTTCCCGAGAACACAGATCCATCTTCCGAGAAGATCAAGGCAATTACAATTGTAATAAAATGGATTTCTTGAGGAAAAGCCTTCATCCTTTGAAACGTAAATCTAATAGCGCAGATCCCCACAAAAACTGCCGTCATTATCCGAATCATATTCGTGTTAAAGTTTAGTAGCTTGAAAGTCCATTTCGATTAATTGCAATAACAAAGCATTATATTGTGTCTACTCCGTGTACTCATTGCCATATAAGTACATACTCGTATATACATAATACATAAGAAAACACATAAATAACCTTAAAATTGACTATCGAATAAAGAGAATTATAAAATTGAAATATTGATCAATCAAATGAGGAATAAGGTGATAACAGTTCCTGAGTCCCATTCTTCATCTGAAGGAATTTGATATTGACAGCTGAAATGATTTTTTATTTAATGAATCGGAGAAAAAAGGATCGATCGATAATTAAATAGAAGTAGAATACAAAACAAATTTGTTATCCGAACTATCAAGATTGTACTGTACCAAAAAATCTATTGACTAAGAACAAAACAATGTTGTTTTCTTCTTATTTTTTTTTTTTTTTCATGTCTATCTGTTCATGACTTTTTCGTGCACTCCTCCAGTGAGTCAGTCCCGTTTACATACTCGAAACACCTTTTAATGATTCTAAGTAAGTATATTCGACATGATGTAGCTTTTATGTATATTGTAGTACAATATTTAGTTTTTTCATATTGTTGTTGTGGCAAGAAAGATCATTGTAGTGTCTACTGTCGTTTTGTCGTTTTGAAGTGAAGTCAATATGGTTGAATGTGATGTACGAGTACGATGTGTTCATGACTTTAGTTTTAGTAGTCTTGAGGGTCAAATGCGTGCAACAAGTCAAGTCGTTCTCAAGATAATGATGATAATGATGACGATGATTATGATGATGGCTTTAGATGACATCAGATGCTTTTAATGCATGAATGAATGAAAAACTCGCAAGTCGCAACTCACAACATGGGCGCACTTGTCTTGGTTTGTTTGTGACAACCTCAAGCAACTTGTGAGGCAGCTGTGTGACACCAAACTCTATGAAATGCTTTAAGGTAACCCCAGCTACAATAGCAATAGCAATAGCAAAAGCAACAATAACAATAGCATCATTTCTATCGCGTTTATGTCATGCAATGTAAACTTAAATCATAAATAAATAATAATATTTTAATAAATAATAATAAGACAAAAACAAAGTTAATACATTAAGTAGTAGGAATTAGAGACAAGACAAGAAAAGACAAGACCAATGCGAAGCGAACTGTAATGAAGTGAAGTGAAGTGAAGTGAAGGCAAGCGAAGCATGAAGAATATTCTTTGAAATGAAATGAAATTATGTGTGTTTTCTGTTTTTGGTTTAACTTGTAATTTATAACGAGACTTATTAAATTAATAGCAGCCATCAGCAATAACAAAAATAATATCGTAAAATATAAAATAAAACAAAAGCAACATTCAACAGTTGACATTTAAAATGAACAATAGTCGTTGTCTTCGTCGTCGCTGTTGTTTTTCACTTTTTAGTGTTTTTGACATTGAAGTCGCGTGAATCGCTAGAAAATCGCATGAAAATCGCTAACGAACAACAATTCATTTTTCATTGAATTTAATTTCATACCAACATTATTATTATTATTTATTTTTTTTTTTTTTTTGTATATTAGAACAACAAAATGTCGCAGATAATTTTATTGTTGCTGTTTCTGCTGCTTTTATTTCATGGTAAAGGCATTTAAGTCTGTGATAATCATGATAGATTCTTTTTGCTTTTGTTGTTTTTGCAATTTACTCTTATATCGATTGAGTTCGGTGGGTTTCATCTTTTTGTTGCGATTGCTGGTTCATGTGTTTGTTTTGTTGGCATCTTCAGTTAGTTTTTATTTTCAGTTTTATTTTTCTCTTGTGTGTATTGCTGCAACTTGGCTAAGGTCATAGTTAAGGTTTGGCTTCAAACGTGGAATCGAATAAATTATTCAATTTTAATGCGAAATGTCATGTTCAATTATTGTTGCATCGTTTGCAACAGTATACAATTATTTAAACAAATTAAATGTTAAATTTGTGTGACATAAAAATCACAATATGATTAATTCATTGATTTTTATTTGATATTTATTTATTGCACACAATAGTTCTTGAAATTCCAGAAACGAAGGTTAAACTGCTATGAGCTGTGGAAAATATCAGTCCTTTATGCATTTTTCTTTCTTTTCTTATTTGTTTATTTTTTTAGAAACTACATTCTTAAAAACAATGAGTGGATAGTAAAGTAAATGTATCTTATTTCTAGGCAAGGGTGACAAAAGTCATCATAATCGAAGTCACAGTGAAAGTTTTCCTCTTTAGATCAACAGATCTTTCAAAATTTACTAAATCTTAAATTATTTAAATTTTTTTACTTAAAACTTAAATAATTTACTAAGCTCTTTAAACTCCAACTTTTTTACCCATAACCGACAATCATATAACATTTTATAGTCCAGCCAAAATAGACAAAAGAAATGCGGAACCTTGCAATAATTCATAAAGAGTTGACTATTGGTATAAAGATATTATTATACACAAGATATCAATAGTCCACATCAATCGTACGTGTGGGAAAAATTTTATTCAATATTTAAGACCAAAGATATCGGTTGACTCGTAAACGTTTACAAAATATTGCATTGTCATGGAATTCTTTTCAAAAATGGTTCATATACTTTTCACTTTCGAATCACCATTCCTGAGATATCGAGCTTATAAACATCAAGAATACTAATATTCACTCGTACGCGGCATGCATACATTATCGGACATTCAACGTAGGTAGAATTATGGAAGTATTGGTTTGTGTGAGTCACAAAATAAAATACGAACAAATTATATGATTCTTAATGCACATACACTCAATCTATAATTCCGTTCGTCACATGCGGCGTCGGCTAAAGAGGCTCCATCCTAATAGCCTTCTAAACAGAAAGTTATCACCTAAATAACCATTCCTTGCGATATAATCGCCCCACGTCACTATTCCATATAATCATATAAGCAATTTATGTAATTTTTTTCGACAATATTAAAATTTAATGAAAATAAAAAAAAAATAGTTCCGTTCGCCCGTATGGATTGCAAAGGCGTTTATAAGAGCTGAACGAATTTGACATTGGTAAGTTTATTTGAATAGCGTTAAAGGAAAATTTCTTTATTTTCACGCATCAGAAGATATTCCTTACGCTAAGTCTGCCCACAAACCTCGGAAATTTGTTCAAAAAGTATTGAATTTGAATTTCCACAAAGCGTAAAGCAGAAAAACCGCCCAAGTCATAAAGCTTCGTCCTCCAAAGTTTCACCAATGGCTCCTTTCTGAGATCATGCCAATACCCTCCGAAACCATTTTACCAACCGGGTTAAACTTTTTTTTATCAGAAAATATGACCTTCAATAGGAAAATTTATTAAAAATCACCATAATGTTTTCTATTTTATTAAATATTTTATTAAAATAGATTACAAACAAATAAAACGCAATTGGTTCAATAGAAAAGCAACAGTAAAATAAGCTCTTTTTTTTTTGATTTGGTTAAATCTTTACTTTTACAATTGTTGCCAAATACCGTTATAAATTTATTATTTTGCCCTCCTCACATTTTCGTAAAACATTGTGATGCCCTATAGTCTTTCGTTTTTAAGAAATCAAAAATTTTTAGGTGGTTCTATAGTTTTTAATGATATTCGATTTTCGATTTTTTTGAGAAGTTATGTTATTGGTCAACTCGCTAACTTATGCTGACAAGGTCTGCCATTTTGAATGTTTAGTTAATTTTTGCTTGCAAGTGTTTTGGATCACCTTCTATTTATGCCTATTCCTAAAAAACGGATCAAGGGATTTGCATAAAATTTAGTGTAAAAAACAAAATTAAGTACGCGCGTGTATTCCGAATGTTGACTGTGGCATATTTTGAAGTTAATTGGGACCAAAGTAACGTTTATAGGTGGTGCAAAATGTTCTCAGAGGACGGACAAGATGTGAACGACGAAGACCGTGCCGAACTCAACAACATTAATGAAAATAGTATTGGCCAATCGTCGAATGACCATTAGAGAAGTTGCTGAGGAACTAAATTTGTGTCATTCGGTTTCAAACAAAGATTTGGGCATGAGACGGGTCGCCGCGACATTACTGCCAAAATTGCTCAATTTCGACCAAATACTGCATCGCGTTAACATTGCCAACCAACCAGGAGCTGTTGAACTCAATACGCAACAACCCAAATTTGCTCCAGAGGACCATAACTGAATGACGAATCATGGGTTTATGGTTATGACCTATTTCAACGACCCCTTACAAAATAGATATTAATGAATAAATCAACACTTTTTGGAAAATAACAAAATTTCCGATACTTTTTGAACAAATCTCGTATGTATCTACTACATGTCTATATATGCCAGATATGCTACAATCAGAGAACTTCATGTGTTTACCAAAGATGGCTTTTAGAGTTATGTATATGTTCTGATTACTTCAGTTTGGATCTTTGACAAATATGGTAATTGAGCAATCAATGATAACAGATGTACCTGTGGCTCGAGGCAGAATTACGCAGCAAGAAAGTATCCTTAATGTTCGTTTTGTATCACTCCCCAATAATACATCCTTTGTTAAAAAAAAATCCAGCAATAATGAAAGAAATAATTATTATAACTATTACAATTGTTTGTACTTGAAAGTTAACACAAAAAGTGGAAATATGAAAAAATATACATATATTGTTTTTCTTTGTTTTGTTTCGATTTCTTTGAGATTAAAGCGGCAATAAAATATCGAAGTTCAAAAACACAAACAACAACAAGAACTTATCAACAAGCAGTAATATAACCGACTCAAAGTATCAAGATGAGGTACTGCATTTGTTGTTATAATCTATTGACTATAACAACTGCTTGAACAATTTACAAATTACAATTTACAACAATGAAACATAACAAATATCCTTGTTGTTTTTTCTGCAAGTTACTCTTTTTTGGAGGTTTTTTTTTTTTTTTTTTTTTTTTTTATTTTCCTTTGCTTTTAATTGCGATTGCATTAGTTCACAATGCCGCCAAACAAACCTCCAACAGAAACCTACCATCCAAAAAGATTGCTAGCGGAAACAAGCACTTAGATTTTTGACAGTCTTGATATTCGTAAACAGAAAGTTATGGATCTAAGTTGCGAAGATCTAATAAAGGTGATAAAGGATAAACTCCTAGCAACATTTTAGAAAAACTCAGTTGCTTGGCACAATAATAAAACCACAACCAGAGGCTGACATAAAAGGAATTTGTGGTCCACTACTATAACCTGGTCGCTTAAGAAACTGTTGGACCGAAATAGCAAAATGGCAGTACTAGTAGAATTTAATTCTGACATTTCAGTTGGGGCAGTGCTTAAAAATTGTAAAAAATAAATTGTCAGGAATTTATAAATAGAGCGTGATCTAAGTCCAGATAGACAGCAAAATAAAAAAATGCCATGTTGCAATTAAAGAATAAAATATTTTGGCAGTCCCAAATCTCCAACAGCTAAACATGAATGAATATAAACGTATACCCGTAGACTACAATAAGCAAGCAAAAAAACGAGGAAAGGAAACAATACCGTTGATGAAGGAAAAACTTGCAACACCTCCACAGATCAAGAACCTGATCTTGACATTATTTTCTGGAATGTCCACGGCATCACGAATAGTTGCAACGAAATTAATCTAGTCGAAACTCAATTGATCAATCTTTTTGATACATGGTCCTAAACGGATTTCAACACATTTTCTTCGCCATGGAGTGACTTCAAACAAATCTCATCTTATGATCTCTAAAAAGTAAAAATATAACTTCAATTATTTTAGATATATCTCCCTTTTGAATTATTATAAGTAGCATAGACATAAGTAAAATACAATTTGTTAATGGTCCTCTTGAATCATTAGAAATTATTTATAATAGGTGGTGATTTTACTTGCGATCTCCTCTTGCAATTGATTTTTTTTTTTCATACTCATAATGGGATTTCACACATAAGATACTTAAGAATTTTATATGAGTTCAAGAGTCGCAATGGTTTAATCCTGCTCGATGTATGCATACCTGATGATGGGCTATATAAGTTTACGTTCTCAAACAGCAACGGAGAAAGCACTATTGATTTGATATGGGTGAATATTATAGTAATTTATTACTGTACGATGTATTAGGCTCAGACTGTTTTCCGATTAAATAACCACTTCTATAACCCTCCGTAACATCACTAGTGTTTAAAAAAAAAAAAAAACAAGATTTTTTATGCGTCAAAAAAGAAATGAAGTTGATCTTCAGTATCGTCCTTGTATGGCTCTTCCTGTAATCACCTGAGTAGCACTTCAATTGATGCTCAAAACCAGAATTTATTAGAGTCAATAAAAATAATAGCACAAAAGCTTGGATGCTCACATAATAAACAAAGAACATATGATATTAATGCAATCTTATATCTGTACTAGGGTGGGTAAAATTATATGCAGTAATTTATCCACCGCGATCTGTTTCCAATTTTGTTGGGAACCTATGACAATTCTTTAGATAGAGATATAACGCTGTCAGAAGTGAAATCTACCATCAGAAATTATAAAAAATAACAAAGTATCAGTTAGTGTTATTCCATAAAAACGGACGATACAAAAAATTCCTCAAACTACTGGGACATAGGTAGCTTTGAGCAACACGATCTCAAAATTTTGTACTAAAATTCAAGCGCAGAGACTTACTGTTTAAGCAGATAAGATACCTGAAACTTAAAATGTCTTCAGGACAAAAAGAATTTGCATAGACAATAGTATATTTGTACTTAAGTTGGCATTGCACATACATCTACGTCTAAAGAAGTGATCTGTCTATGGGTTATGTATAGATTTTCGGCATGCTTTTGATTCAATTAACCACAACTTATTATGGCATAACATATTATATATGTAACAGGTGTAAGTTCATGCACATAATAATTTCCCTTTACGTGCATGTCTTCTATATAATAAAACATGAAAATATTATATCAAATGAAATCCCAGTTACCCATTCAGGGTATCGCAGGGCGAAATTCTTAGATCTCTACTCATCATTCTCTTTATTTCAGATATTGAAGACGAACTGCGGAAGGGTGATTTTGTGTGGATTAACATTGATGGTATACACGATTTGCTCCTACTTCTGTTTGCAGATGACGAAATTTTTAAAATTGCCTAGAGATAACGACAATTTTGCAAAGGGAACACATACCTAGACTTCCAAAAATTTGCTTATATAAACTGTTGCACTTACATCGCCATATGAATACAGCATACGTGTATAACTGGGTAAATCAATTTCACGTATTATTAAAGAACACCGATTTATGATTTGATGTGTCCAGGTGTGCTAGCTCCAACTCGCTTAACTGTACAATTTTGCGTTCTTTAGATGACAAAATATTTCCATAGGTTTTCCATAATAACAAATTCCAAATGAGTGCGGTATTTGCGCAACTTCGCTTATTTAATAAAGTTGTCCTTGGATTTTGTATAACTTGACCAAAAAATGAGGTATATTTTCAATGCATGAGAAATCAAATGGAAAGCCTTCTATTTCTATTGAATACCCGATTTACTCTGGATTTAGAAGCTGCTACTTGGGGCACTATACAGTAGTAACCCGATTTATATAATTGAATATTTAATAATATCAATAATATCTCATAAGGATGCTTTACTTCTATATTGTACATTGTTTGAGATTAAGAGTCAATATATTAAATAAATACATTAATTTAATTTGTACGGTTTAATCATAAATTCTAAGTTAATCTGTATAGTTATTAATTAGCAGTCTACAACGAACTACGTTATAACCTTATAAGCAGGAATGTAATCAATAATAAATATTAACATATAATAAAATTAAAAAAAAGTAAATGGGTTTATGATATGCATGCGATGAACACAGTGTGTGAAGGATTAGAAGATCTTTGATATTGATATTGAATATATCTTCTTCTTGAGTGGTTTTTCTCACATGATCCCTGACAATAAATAAAATCATAATCAATTGGAGTCGTCGATGATAATAATTGTCATATTGGCTGCCCAAACATTTAATAGCATGGAATTAAAAGACGCCTTTTTCAATTACTTATGTGTAGCACCACAAAAGTTCATGATCGAATGAAGTGGGGACAGTTTCGCCACTGATGATATGGTACATCCCATAAAAATTTCAAAGCATAAGAAGTCAAAGAAATATGATGAGTTTGGGACCAAAACTTAAAATTCTCAAATTTTAATCTTTATATTGAATATTTTTTTTAATTATTAATTTTACATTCCTTAAAAATTTATAACTTAAGTGTGTAACAATTCTCTTTTTCTTTTTCTTTTTCTTCTTTTTTTTTTTTTATTATTGATGAATCGAATTGGTGGAATAGCTTTGTTTTGAATATCTCTGAATCTGCTTCTTCTTCTTAATTTTTTGATTATTGATGATTCGAATTGGTAGAATTGCTTTGTTTTAAATATCCTCAGCAATCTCTGGCTCTCCTTCTCCTTCTTATTCTTATTTTTTTTTTTTTTTTTTTTTGTTTATTGATGATAATTTTCAAACTCAACCATCATTTACAAAAAAATAACATAATCCCGGCTCATCAATTTGGAACATGGAACGATTGAGCAAGGCAACAGAATCCCTACTGAAATAAGAACTGTCTTTGAACTACGAGAATACTCATTTTATTCACTCCTGATATTCCAACAAGTTCTTGAATTGGTACATCAACTATTGCTGATGACGCTGCTATAATCAGCCACTCCCATTAGAGCTGTTACAGACCTCATCAATTATAAAAGCATACAAGAGTGGTTATCTAACTGGACAATTAAAGACATTGAGCAAACATGGAAGCTTGTTATATTTACAATGAATCGTCCGGCATGTTCTCCAGTAGCCTAAATAAATTGATGAGGTAACGTATCTTGGTGTTCACCTGGATTAACGTCTTACTTGGCGGATGCAAATAAAAGCTTAAAACTGAGTTCATCTTGAGTTCATACTGGGTTCATGCAGAACTCAAACAAAACACAGAGTTCTGAACACTACAACAATAACAAGTTTGATTACTTTTCCCTGTTGTTATCGTCGTCAGAACACAGTGTTCTGCTTGTGTTCTGGAGAAGTCAGAGTTCAGCTCACTTAGGAAACACTATTAGGAATGAAGACCTGCAAGTATTGTGCCAGTAAAAGAAGAATGGTGTCAGTGTAAAAGTTATTATATAGATAAACTTGCTAGACACGTCAATCTACTAGCCAGAGCTCTTATCCGTACAAAAAACTCATCTCATATCCTAGTGATCGACAAGCCTTTTTGCTAATTTAGAGTTAAGTTAGTTTTGTTGCATTCCATATATGAATAAAAAAAGTAGATTTTCGTATAGTTTCGATTTGATTGCATAAGTTATTTCAATAAGAACTAATGTTACTCCTTCAATGCAATGGTCTGAATGCATAAACACACATATGATTCTTCCATTCTGTGTTTTAATTTATGTCTAATTGTAAAGCACATAAAGTATCCGTGAGTGAAAAGTAAGATATTGTTGGTGTCTTATATGTAATTTAAGAAACCACTATAGTTTACATATTTATCA
Organism: Amiota albilabris; assembly: GCA_037040105.1. NCBI lineage: Eukaryota > Metazoa > Arthropoda > Insecta > Diptera > Drosophilidae > Amiota > Amiota albilabris. Next base: position 12,785 of record JBANCV010000297.1, read on the forward strand.
CATAAAGTCCATATGAATGTTACGTATTTTTCATTGGTTTTATACTGCGGATATTAGGCCCAGCTCATCCTACAGAGCCATAGTGTAATGGTATAACCTCCATAAGGTGCAAAGATCAGCATTTTATGGGCATAACCGGATCTCAACGATCTGAATCTAGTACCAAGGGACACTCCTCTAAAGCATTTGTTTTAAACCCTGTGTGGTTGGGTATGCCATCATACAACAAGATGTAGGGTTACAAGCTGCCCGAACTGAAATAGATTTATAATTTAAAAAAAGTTCCTGGAGACGGACGATTGGAAACAGGATATTGACATAAGGCAAGACGAGGTTTCAATTTATACAGATGGCTTCATGATGGAATAGGGTAGTGCTGCTTGCATAATTTAATAGGATTTGGCGTCTCAACTATTGTTCCGTCTACCACGCTGATGTACATAGCATCGAGAACAAAACTATTCCTAGCTCGGTGGCAGCTCTTAACCAAACTCGACAACAATCGATTACGTTTACCTGGGTGCCTGACCATTCTAGTTTTATATGTAACGAGATGTCAGATCTGGCCTTGCTACCAACCGAAACGGACCTACGAGCTCCTTCACTTTATCAAGAAAGAGATTCGCATGATGACAGGAGTCCTACGGGGCACTGTGCAATTGAGTAAATGAACAATATTGTATATGTTCCCCATCAAGATTTCTGTCACAGCTGTTATGATCGGGAAGATTCAGGAAATATTCAATATCTCCAGTACTTTTTGAGAAAATTTTCTTTGATGATTTGGGCAGATTGACAAAATTTTCTTTTGAGGAACCTACTTTTGTTCGTTGACTCTTCTGATTAGTTCCAAATACTAAGGGACACCTTTGAGATGAACTAAGAACTTATTAATTCATTAATTACCCTAATCCCCTCTCACCCCCTTTTTTAAATCAGGCATCAAAATGGACAGTAAGACTTCTGGGTGAACTCGTAATTTTCATGGCGAACGTCATGTGAAAGCAAACCTATCTTACACTCGTATGTTAATAGTCAACTACACTTTTCTAATTTGTTGTAATTTTATTTATGTATATTAAGCATAACTAACACACAAGGGTATGAAAAGGAAAACTTTTGAAAAGAACAAAGAACAAAGAACAAGGAACAGGTGAATCATTATACTCAATAGCATAATAACATAGACACATTTGTTTCTCATTGATATTCATTTCATTTATTTAACCTTAACCTTGTTACGAAATCACATGTATAACTTCTACATACGTGCTCGTGTTTATTGCGCGTTACTTTTTGTTTAAATTTTATTTTCAATTTTATTTTGTTTTTGTCTTTTTTTTTTTTTTTTTGTCGTATTTTCCCTTTACTTTAATTTCACTTCAGTTTAATTCAACTTAGTTCAGATTTTGTAGTATTTAGTATATACTCATTCATTTTTGCTAAATTCAAAATGACCCAACATGTGGTAAAACTAAAACGAGTACTTGGTTGTACGTGTCATTTTGGAATCATGAAGCAAATCACAGGCAACCGAAAAAACCTACAACACACAATCATTTTATCACAACTAAACTCAATCGTATTGAATGAAATGAAATTTTATTAATCAAAAAGAAAATACCTTTACAAGAGAAAGTTACATTATATTACAATAAAAGAAATCCTATGAGAAGAGCAGTCCTTGAGGGATAACTCGGTCCGGTTTCGAAATGAATGATGCAAAAGTCTCGCATTTGTCTGCTATTGTCCAGCAGGTTGGTTGTAAATTAAGATGACCTTGCAGTTGCGCAGAATCTCCGACTATCTTGCGGACCTTTGTCAGTAAAATGTTATTACATAAGTTTAGCTGGGGATCCAATTTATTATATTCGCCTGGTTTGCAAAGTCCTAAAATGTTCTCTTATAGTTTAATTTATTAAAATACTTACTATCAATTGTTACAATAGACCCTATTGAGGTTGCAGTGACACCATAAATAGGTGAAGCCCATTTCTTAACAATTAAAGTATTTTTGAATGATTTTAAAGTATAAAAAATAATGAAATCTAAGCTTAAATTCTCATAATTACAATCAACTATTTTCATTTTAATTTACAATAAAATGATTGATATCAAACCAAGTGAAGTCAAAATTAAAGGGTTTCTTCTTTTTCATATCAAATACTTTGTTTCATACATTCTTTTTCCTATTTGTTTGGATCATTGGGCTTAGAGATATTATCAGTTACTTGGAATGTTGTAATTTCAATTAAATTCAAAGGCAGCAAGTTAAGAGGATTCCATGATTTTTTCATGCTTTTATTTTTCTTGTTTTAGTTTTTGATTACAATAGTTTTGAAAAGGATCAAGTAGCATTTAAGCGCATTTAAAAATATATTAAACTGCCTCTGCTCATATTTTTTATACATATATACTGTATAATATATATGCCATCAAAGAGCAATCAATGGTTTTAAATGCGAATATACAGATATATATTGTATATATGGACAGATACACACACAAATACTCAAAGCCATAAGTAATAAATTCATAAAGGTTTGCAAACAATCAACATAACAATTTACAAAACTGAATAAATATAATAAAGGAAAGCAAAAAACAACAAAAAAAAAAAAAAAAACAAAAACGGAACGAAAACAAACTCAGATTTAACGCAATTCATGCGCATATAATCCGAATAATTGCCCATTTCAGATTTTAAATATTTTTGAAATTACTGATTGTTTGAATGAATAAAAGACTGAGTGCATGAATTAATGAATGAATTAACAAAAAACTGACAAACTGAATGAATGAATTAAATGCCTTATCTTTCTATAGACAACTATGATAGTATTGATTAATTTGAATATTCTTAACAATGCAAAATTTATGGAAATAAAAACTCATAAGTACACTAAAGTTTAGTATTGTTGGATCTTAGCAAAGCTTACTTACATACTGTCCTCATTAAATTGTTTTTCAAAGCTTGATATCTTTAATATAAATTTAAAAAACTTGTTACTACTTATTAGTATCAGTTTTAGATTCAGATCGATAGCTCGAAGAATAGATAAAGTCATTTACTTCTAATATACATAGTTAATCTATCTTATAATGTATTTCCCGTTTTTTTTTTTTTCTATTGTGAGTTCTTCACTTCTCAGATTAGTAAGTATGATGAACCAATCACACTCATAGAACCGAAACAAAATTGTAAATACACTGTTGCACCTCGAATATCCGAGTTGCTCGGGACTGAGCTCATTATAGAAGTTCTGAATTCCAGGTCTATGGTAAGAGGCTTTTTTTCTTTAGCCTTATGTTTGTTTTGTTAGAGTAAACGAGTTTGAAAACCTTGATTTTTTTTTCTCTGAAAAAAATATTTCTAAATGCTTAACTAAATAATACTAGAGCCAAAGAAGATCTCTCTTATGTGAAAAATACTATATGATGAGAAATCAAATTTTCATAATTATTGTTAAAAATAACAAAAAAAAATTATAGTTCCCGAATTTAAGGTCATACGTATGAATATAGCATGCAACAGATAATAGTGCTTCTAGTCACAGTTGGAAGGAGAAATTAATTTCATTACTAATAGAAAAATGAAAATCATTATTAATGACTCATTATTATTCTAAAACGTAAACAAATCCTGAGTTCTTTCATAAAAATGAAGAGGACCAGAAACATTCGGCAGACTGCCCTGGTGACTCACAAAAATTTAACTCAAACCATGTATTCGTCGATCATCAAACCAATATTAAATGGATATTAGAGCACCGAAAACCTTCATGCCTTAGTGAGAGCCTCTCACAAAGTAATACGAAAAATTCTAGGACTAACTCGGAAGGTCCGTATCGGTATAGTCTTATGCATTTTAACAGGACATTGCAGAGTTATGAAACATTAAGGTACATAATAATTCGAAACAATTATGAAATGAAAAAAAGAGACAGAACAGCATTTTCTATGCCATTATAAGAGCTTATTTTGGATCAATATCCCACATGCCATAACCATAGGACCAATTGAAGTTGAAGAATTATTGAGGAATACCAGAATCTGGTAGGAACTGTAACTATAGGGTTTGTTACAATAAGCCCATGCGAGGCTACAATGACGTGATGAATAGATACCGCCTTTCCAATTAACTATCTGTCTAACATATATTCATTAAATTATCTTGCGAATTTTGGCAACTCCTCTGATTAAATGTACCTATATTGAAGAACAATATTATGCAAACTTCTCATTGATTTTTATTGATTTGATACGTTGGTCTCATATTGATCCGTTGGTCTCATATTGATCCATTGGCGTAGATATTATTAGTATAAATATGAGTTCGGGAAACGCAATGTTCCGAAAATTAAAAGAAAAAGTAGAAATACAATATTAAATTACTTGGAAATAGGAGAAACTTATCAAAACAATATGCACGATCAACAGTATGTTGTATTGAAAAGGAAATCATTAAGATCATCAAAGCGAATAATGGCAAAAAGCCTTTTCCGTTCTTTCATGCAAATGCGAAATAACAATTACACTGCAAATGCATTAAAGCAAAAGGTGAAGGATAAAGATGTACGTATAAGCAAAGAAAAGTAAACCAGAGTGCTGGGTGGGTGGAAGGATAATAAAAAAAAAATAAATAATAGGAGGAAAGATTTCCGTATTCAGCTAGTGCAAATTTTAACCAAAAATTGAAAAACTGGGACTGTGTAACGATCAATTATAGTACGAGGACAATGTTCATGAAACCGTCTTCTTTTGGAAACTTTTGCCAGACAAAACTTACATGACGAATATCGAAAAAAGTGCTCTATGCTTTGGTTTGGACTGAAAACAAGAATGATAACCAAAACGATTTAAACATATTGTACATCTATTCTTATTATTGGAAAGGAAAACGCAGGAAACAAAAGTAACAGACTTCTTTTAAAAAAAGAGTGTACAACGACGATCTCTGATGAACAATGAAGTTGAATAATGAGTTAAATGAAATTTTTGTTATTTTCTTATTTTGTTAAAGAAGATCATTCAATATTTAAGAAAACGCGAAAGCAAAAGAAATTATGATGTTTTTTTATCGCCATGAACATGAACATTCGTGGTCTTAATTAGTTCACCTTATCCCGAGCTCCTCTCGGACTTGGATCCGATACATGAAATAGCAATAAGAAACTTAATTAATTTAAGTGCAAACAAAATGTGAATAATGATAAAATTGATCTAATTTTGTTATCATGATGATGATGATAATAATTAGTTTTTGTCTTGTTGAACAAATAACAAAAATAAAATAAATTCATCAATCATTTTGCATATATTATGAACAATTGTGTATGCTGCACGGCATCTACCATATTCGATAAGATATACTTTAAATTTTTAGCCATGGGCTTCAATTAAACAAATCGAAATACATATATTTAAATTTGGACTTTTGTTTTTTCTTTGCCATTCTTTGGATTTATTTGCATACTTTTCAAACTCAATATATATAATAATACCATAACAATAAATTGAAATGAACTTGATTGATCTTTAAACTGATCAATGCTTTTATTTATTATAATTCATTTTTTTTTTTTTTTTTTCAGTTAATAAAACTGTAATTTTAATGCTAGTGGCCTCTTTTTTGTGATCAAAAATTTATTGAAAGTGATGCCACTCTGATTGATGCTTGATACTTGACTCGCATTGTTCATACTTATGAGATTCTCTAATGAGTTACGCGTGGCCTCAATGGATATTTGTTATAAGCATTTTGAAAATAATTTATACCAAGTATTTTGCATTTACTTCATATTCTTCTATTTCTTATTTGCCCATTTATTCATATTACTCTCCTTTTCCATTTATTCTTCTACTAAACTACGTTCAACGTCAAGGACTTTTCGCAATTTTGAATGAAATCATTTGAAAAACTAAAACAAAATCCAAACGAAAATAAAAAGATTTTTGTGTGATTTTTTCTATCTTTTCGAACAAATTAAAAGTTCATTAACTAAAATTAGTTAAGTTTATTGAAGCAGATTGAATTGGGTTTTGGATGGAAGTTATTGATTGCTTCATGTGTTTGTGCAACTTGCCACAAAGCAAACAAACACACTACTTACAAATTGTTGCATTTGGTTATCTTATTATGGTTTGTATATCTTATTATATAAAAAAAAACAATATTGAACTTAGTATTTATACGGTAGTGGATAAAACAGTTAGTTTATTAATTTCAATTTTGATTTATGGATTGTCTAATTAGTATTTTAAAAAAATTAAAAGCAATTCATGAATGAAATTTAAAACAAAATAAAAAAATTATGTTTTGTATATTTTGGGGCTGACCTTAGATAAAAGACTGATTCAGCATGCTGATATGTATGTATTAAGCGCAAGCTCGAACAACTTACTGTTAAGAATAAGCATAAACAAATATATGCCCCATCACTTCCAGAACTCCCAAATAACCTTTCAAATTTCCTGACTTGCAGGAAGTCTTCATAATATTTTAATTCTTACTTTCTGTACATTTTTAGTTTTTAAAATATCATATTGTAATTCGTATGACAAAATCTTCGCGATTAAATGCGGCTTGCTTGCTGTCTATAAGGTTCTTATTAAATAAAATTTTTCATTTATGGATCGATCGACAAAAAAAGTTCGAGTCTGCACCCGACCAGGCACATAAATAATAAATAAAGAATTAATAATAAATTGCTTTGGCATTTGCTTCATCAGGCATTGCTTCCAATTTTTTAAATGGTGAACGAACGCCAGTGATGCAAAAAAGTTCAATCATTATCTGGAATGAATGTACACTGGCAGCATTGCATAGAAGTACGGCAACGACAAACTGTTCGTGGGTAATCTTACTAATATACGGGGCGAAGCGTCAATACAGTTCGATCGACCTTCAATGATCCGTCGACACAATGCTTTAAATTACCAGACAATCTCTGCAGTATCGTTACTTCAAAACTTGAATTAATTAACAATATCTTCCCGGCCATACTGAATAATTACTTAAACCATAATTGGCTCAGTGAAAGTGCTGTTTTAGCAGCAAGAAATGTGCATTTTGACGAGTCAACTTTCAGATACAACAGTCGTTACCAGGCAAATATATGTCATTTAAATCAATTGTCACTTTCGTTGATGAAAATTGAGCATATGACAATAAAATCATCGATTGATGATTGATTCGCTAACTGGACTCTGCTTCGCAATTTAAGTCCACCATGAAACGGCACACGTTTGTTCATGAATCGAATCACAGAATTTGTTTAAAAGGAGAAATCGTTCTGTTGCTTCGTATCCCAATGATACCGTCGGAGACTACAATCCCGTTTCCATTCAAACGGCTTCAATTTATAATTCGATTGACATTTGCAATGCCCATCAAAAAACAACAAGGGCAGCCAATGTCCATTTGTGGTCTGGACATGAAAAATCCATGTTTCTCCCATGGCCAATCTGACGTTGCATGCTCACGTGTGAGAAAACCATCTAATCTATTCATATTGGCAAAAGATGGACTTACAAAAAATATTGTTCACAAAATAGCACTACAACAAATTTAAATTCATTCATTTATCAATTAAGAATTTTCAGAACAATATCAATGTCAATATAATAGGAGATCTACATGGAAGGCAGGACAACGTCTGTCCGGAGATGAATTTGAATTCTACGTTATATGAGACTAATGCGTAGAAACAATAATGCATAAACCCATCAAAATACACATCGGTCATATGAACAATTGCAGGATCCATTATATTTTTGACAAGGAAAGGCAGAACAACATTATCTAGTTATAAGTATAACTATTAATATTATAAATATTATTATTTAAATTGTTGTTGTTATTGTTATTGTTGTTGCTGGTGGAGTTATTGTTGTTGTTGTTGTTTTTTTTTTTTTTTTTTTGATTGTATAACATAAAAATAGTTTTGTTCAAAACAAAAACGAAATAAAAATTCCAAAAATACAATAAAAATATATACAGATTTAAACCAAAAATACCGAAACATTATTAATCAATTTTCATTTCGTTTCACTTTTGCCGCTTTTCGATTTCAGTTTCGGTTTCGGTTTCGGTTTCGATTTTGAATCACATTGAAATCATTTCGATTTATATTCGTTTCATTATTGACCGAAATATTTTTATTATACAAATTACAATATTTTATTTTATTTAGTTAATATTTTAAAAACAAATTTATATGTAAATTAATTGTTATTTTAAACTTTTTTAACTTTCTTTTCATTTAATAATTTGATAATTTCCTAAGAGTTTCTAAATACTATTTTTGTTTATTTTATTTTATTTTAATTTTTTTTTAAATTTTTTTTTAAATTTTTTTTTTTTTTCGATTTTATGAAATTTCACGAATTCATTTCACTGTTATATGAAATTAATTTGTTATCATTAATTAACTTATTAATTTTCTTTCTCTCATACTCCATTTTCTTGGGTCTTTCTTAATACGAGTATGCACAAACAATTTAATGTATTCTATTGTATCTGTGTGGGTGAGTGAATTTGTATGGGCACGCGTGTGTGTGTGTGTGTGTGTGTGTATTAGCCAAGACTTAACAGATAGAGAGGTTTTAACATACTCAATTAAATGATAAATCAATTCGATTTTTTTTTTTTTTTTTGGTTTGTTTTTTATCTTCACTTATTTTTTTATTATGTAAAATTTTAATTCAAATTAATTTGTTCATTCAATAATCGATGATATCAATTTGGTATAACTGAAAACTTAAAATTGAAAAGCAACCCAACAACAACAAATTGATGTTGTTTCTATTATAATTTAAATAAATGGATTTTGTCACTTGTTGTTTAGTTAACGATTTGTCTTCATTTTGCTACCGTTGCCTGACTTCTGCTGCTGCTGCTGCTGATGCTGCTGCTCTACACAATTTTATAGTATCTCGCTACTGTTTCACAATTTGATGAAAGATAAAATTTAATCAAAGCAAATCAACTCTCAAATAATGTGATAAAAATAATAAAAAAGAAAATCCAAAGATTTTCAGGTATTTTCACGTTTCTTTATAACATGAAAAAACAGATGAAAATGTGAAGAAAGTAAGAAATTAATCATCACTTAGGTACATTTCTTCTCCATATTCACTGCAGAAGTCTGTGTGGTTCTTCAATATTTCGTGCACAGTCTATCCCCGACCAACTTGAATTACCTGACACTTGACTTGACACTCTTTAACAGCACCTCTGCACACAGCCAGCATATTCGAAAATTCTGACATCCTCCGTTTAGCTAAATCTCATATTCAGGAGGGAGACCGTATTTCATGGGATAAATTAGTTTTCCACATCCAATTCCGTCACACAATCCTTACTCATCAAAACTTACTTCGAGGCTTCAACAATGATTAATGCCCCTGTGTAATGATGTTGCAAGTGTGTAGCAACTGCTATCAGGATGCAATTCAATACAGTGCCTTCGAGACCTAGCCTAAATTAATATAGTTGAGCACGTGGGTAATCCAAATCTTAGCAACAAACTATAGATCTACATTATCCACTAAATTGGGAAATCTTTTATAACTAGTATGAATTAATCTCAAACTTAAATTTCATTTTCATAATCAAAGAACTGAAAGCTAGGCATCTAGCGCTCGTAATACAAAATAGTATAAGAACTAAAAACACAGAGATTGGCGATTTCAGCGATTCCAGCAGAATAGAAAGAGAAGAGGAGGAAACGATAAGAGCATCGTTCTATAAAGTACATCTTATTAGTTTCTCAAGAAGAGTAGTCGTATGAAGTCGAATTATTTAACGTGAACACCTTTCATGGAGACGATCAACATAGCAAAATTTTCCATTAATATTCTGGCTTTTATAATTATTTTGTTATTTTGGCATACACAGGAGCGTATCCAAGAGAGCGGGATATGTTGGCGGAATTTTACAATCGCATAATTGCTTTTCCCGTCATCACTTCATTTCAATATTCACTTGCAGTATGTTTCTAACCCTTTTGCTATATGGAATAAACAACGACGCAACAACGTACTCACTTCATTTCAATTCGTTTTTACACAATCATCGTTTGATAATATGCGGGCTGCATAAGGCTGAATCGTTGCTCGCAGCGAAGCAATTAAATAAGGCGAACGAAGGCTTTTAGACAGAATGCGTGATATTGGTTTTCTCACTCTTGATTGTTGTTGTTTTCTGTGTTTTCGTTCTTGTACGTAGATAAAATGTTCAAAAATATTTTTGTTCTCTCATTCCACAATTTCGCTGTGTAAGCAGTGAACCGTGTGGTTTTTCAAAGTTTGTTGTTGTTGTTTTCTCAACTCTTTATATGCCCTTGCCTATTTTCCTTCTTCATAAAAAATTTAAGAGTACGGCTTTTGGTGACACTTCCTCTGCTAAACGACTGGACTGATTTTGTTGAACTTACGGGGTTACCTAGAGGGGTCTTACCCACAGTTCGATGCGGTAGGTAGTACTGTTGTTGACATCTAGGCAGTTTTTGTAGAAAGTATTTAACATTTTTTTATCCAGCACACAATATACTAAATCGATTTCAATATTTTTGCAATATTTTTTGTTGATTATGCTGTGCTCCTTCTTCAATTGTGTGTTGTTATTGTATTTTTCCCTCTCACTTATTATTAACGGTTTACTTAAGTACATTCAATGACAAAGAAAAATTTCGTAGTACGATTGATAAACTCGTGTATGACATTGGACAAAAAATGTATTTACAACACGAGCGTGACTTACAATTATGTCGTAATGACATTGACCCATTTGATATTCTGGATTCATTACCATTTGCATTTGGGTGTGCTCTCGTTACGCGGAATCTGCTATTGTTAGAAAACGCACTAAATAAAATGCAACCTGAGGAAGGTTTGCTGCACATGCGTCGGTGCATTCGAGGTGGCTTATGGGTACCAAAATACACTGGAAATAATTTTGAATCATATCAAATTTTCGAGGAAGAATTAGCAACAAACTATAATCGTGAAAAAGTCAATCTCTAATATTTCATCACCATTGAAGAAGATTGGAAAATTTTGCGTATTATGAAAAGTCCCGTCTTGCGTGCTTATTATTTCGAGGGACCGGAAGGGATTAAAGCTGCAGTTGATGATACAGAAAAATCTTTATACCGTACTTCAAAGATAAAGTACGATCACAGTTTAATACCGTGTGGTAATATAAAAAAGAATGAAGCTACTTTTGAAATAGTTTTAAAGTATCGCCGAGAAAATCCATGCTTAAATTGCATTTATATTTAATGTATTTGAATATTATAGTCTGGAATGAATCCAAATTGTTCGATGTATTATGTTATTAAAAACTGTCCTTATATTTTATATGCGTGTTTCGGCTGTAGAAATGGTAATATAAATAACCAACTTTGGATATTTTTAAAAAATTAAACCAAATTGTTTTTGTTTAATCCAATCATTCTTTATTTAATTTTACGTTACATTTATGTTTTATATGAATTTATAAATTTATAAATAATTTTATTACTAATTATTAATAATTATAATTAGAGGTTGAGGTATCTTTTGTGTTATCCGAAGTTATCCGGAATGCGGAATGGGAAATGAGGGGCACTTTGATTGCGTAGTCTCTTATACTGAGCATGACTATTTCTTCTCTGATCATTGGAGCATAACTTTATAATTGAAAGGCTTTTTATTAAGATAATTTAGCTATAATATAATATTACTATGGAAAACAATCGCTTATGATATAGGGGTCTCTCAATTTTGCATTTATTGCCACGTAATTTGTTTCTTTAAAGGAAGAGAAACATGAAAGCCGGTTTTGTTTATTGTGAACACCTTTCATGGAGACTTACTACCACGGTCCTAGCACAAGGATTGATGAACGACAATCAACGAGCCCATAGTTATCAAGAAGTACCAAATCTAAGTCATACTTATTTGGGTGTATGACTCACTCTTTGGTTTGGAGTTTAGGACTACCAAAAGGCTCAACTTATCTATGGGTTATATAATGCGACTTCTAGTCGAGTTAACACTCTACAAGCATCTGGCTAATAACCAAAAATCACCGCGAAACATATTTCCATAAAGAGACCTCCTCATCTGTGCAGGTCGGAACACTTATTTATGGTCTGGAATTCCAAGTTATAGAGGATCACAAATGATAAGAGAAATTATTCATCTACCTTTTTTGATTACAATTTTATGCACTGTGGACTTGACTAAAACTCAAAAAACTCACAGAAGGTGAATAACAACGAGTGCTATAACATTCAACTTCAAGATATGCAGTCAGTAATTCATTAAAAATGTAGAAAGGTAATTTCGATTTGATTTCGATTTCCATAAGTAGTTACTTCTCAAGTAGGAAACTTAGTAATTTGCATCCGATCGATTTATTGTTCAAATCGTAAGTCCAGATAAAATCCAGTAAATCTTCTTATTAAAAAGTCACGTAATCGATCTTGTCGGTTTTCCAAGTCGAAAGTGATCAATTAAGTACATCCGATCATTTCGATGTTCTGTTCGCAAGCAACTCTACCATACTAAATGGAGAAAGCTACTCACCCTTTATTGTGTTTATGGTGACGCGCCATAAAACCACGTAAATCATAGTTTCTTTCAAAATATACACATCCATAGACAATATACAATATGAACATATCACTTTGCTTTCATCATACTTAGTAAGAAAGATGACAGAAAGCAATAAAAACTGCGGACCTCTAAGCAAGCACACAAGTAGTACAGAATCGATAGATTATGACTCCATGTAGCCCAACTATATATATCAGACTTTCATATAAACTTATTTTAATACAATATAATAATAATAACGATGAAAGTCAAAACTTTTGTAAATAAACTTAGTCAATAAGTTTGAGTTTAGAGTGTGTAATGAAAAGTTTTTTATCTAGTCACAGTGATTAATTGTTTCTTGTTAAGATTGATTGATTGATTGATTTGATGAATATAGTATGTTAGTTTAGTAACACGATAAACTTTAACTGAGATTTCTCGGGTCATTATTTATGAAAATTCATTTAATTTGTTTTTATTTTCTATTTATACTTTCTTTATGCCAAGTTAATTATGATTTTATCATGATAATTGATTTATGATTGCTTTAAAAAAAAACTTTAAAGGAAACCATAGGTTTTAGAGAATTATATTGTAATTACTTTCTGTCCAATATCAACAATTAGAAACTTTCAATGAGTGAATCAAGAACAAGAAAATGTAAGATTTTAAAAATATATTATTTTATGAAAATTTGTTATGTTAAGAAGACTGAAACAACAGCAAATAAGTTAAGATTTAGGATTCATCTGTCCTAATACTTTTAATAATTTCGACAATATAATAAATATAATATAAGAGCAGATCAAAATAATGGATGCACCTTCAAACAAAAAAATTGGCTTCATTAGGGCAACATACTTGAACAAATAATGTTATACGTATGTATATATAAAAATCATTTGCTGCATGTACTATGTTAGATCATCACTTGAGAACGGATCAACCGATTTGGCTGATTTTATTTATGTTGTTGTATTCGTAATTACTGGGATTAACATTTGTAAAAAAATAAAGGGGAACAGAAAGCAAGAATGGAAAACCAAAAATGTAATTAAAGCTATTAATGTCAATGGTGCGATCCCGTACTTAAACTGGACGTTCTTGAATTAGTCATCAACGCCGACATTTTCTTCTTTAGTAAATGCACCCGTGTGAAGCTGGGTCGGGTCGTTAGGTTACAATAATATTGTGGCACCTGCAAAATTTTTATAGCCAATATCTTACTAAGACTAACTTAAAAAAAACTCTTCCATCATTTGGCAATATTTTTGTAACTTTTCAATACAACACGTGAAGAAAAATGTCCTCCTTTTGAACCATCTTCACCAGTTTGGTATTGTTAGTTCGAAAAAAGTGTGAGTCTGGTAATTTTCAACACAAACTAAATCTATTAACGCCATGCAACGAGTCTGAGCTTCAATTTCAATAAATACCAGATAAAATTTACTAAATTATTTCAAAAAAGATGGCTCAATCCATTACTAAAATATAATTTAAACCTTAACATTTCTTTATATGTTGCATTATTAAGATAACGAGAGAGACCCATCAATTTGTTCGGTATATAATTTTATAAATAACTATTCAAGAAAATAATTATATTGTATCTTTTGCAAAAATTATGTTTGTTAGGATTATCTTCTTAGTCAGTATAATGGAACATCTATCTAAATGAATTTATAGATATTATAGAAACTTTTCCAAAAGAATCCGGATTTTTCTTATAAATTGAAAGCAACGTAAAGATTTTCCTTTCCCGTAGAGGAATACAGATTGGTGGTATGGCGCATTGTCGTGCAGAATGCCTAAATTATAATTCTTTTTGTAACTGTTCTAACCGTTAAATTTTAAAACAGACTATGTGTGCACATGTACGAGGGTTGCTACTTTAGTTTGGAGACAGACAAATAATAACAAATATGTATCATCGAAAATGACTTTATTGCTTTTCAAAATATTTTCCTTGAAGATCATTACATTTTTGCATGCGATTGAATCATTTTTCGAAGCACTTTTTCCACTCGGAATGAGGTATCTCCAAAACATGTGTTTTGAACGCATCAACCGCTTCTTCAGGCGTTGAAAAACGTTGACCTCGCAATTTGCCAAATCTGGACTATAGGGCGGATGACCCATCAATTCGTCGTTTTGAGTGTTGACTTGTTTGAGCCGATTTGTGAGAGCTCGCATTGTCATGGTGGAGAATAATTCGTCTTCTGGGATTGAGATATCTTATTTCTTCGAACACTTCTGGCAAACAAATGGTGGTGTACCATTCAAAATTAACCGTTCTACGTTTCTCTAATGGCACGGTGGTGAAATGTCCGGATATTCCAAAAAAGCAGGCGATCATTTGCTTCGAAGTGCTTCGTGCGCGACCAACTTTTGTTGGATTTGGCTCATCTTGAAAGACCCATACAGTCGACTGCTGTTTTCAGGCTCATATGCATAGATCCATGATTCATCACCTGTCACAAACTTATAGACGTCTGTTGAAGTACCGTGATCGAATTTTTTCAACATTTCTTTGCATCAATCGACACGAGCCCATTTTTTGCGCGATTGTCAAATTATGCGGTATCCAACGCGACCAAATCTTTTTGACGGCCAAATGTTGATGCTATATTGAATGTATGCGAGTGCTCAAACATGCCTCAATGTTTTGTGGCACAACAACCAATTTTGGACGACCTTAACGAAATTCGTCCTGGCGAACACTAGGACCACGATTGAATTCAGAAAACCAACGAAACACGGTGGCCATGGATGGTGCTTCATCGCGAAAGGTCGAAGCGAGTTGATCGGCACGCTCTTATTGAGTTAATCCACGTCGAAAATCATAAAAAATCATTGCGCGAAAATGTTCACGATTTATATCTATTTTTTAGCCAAAACGAATTTTTCCAGTCACTGTAAACAATTCAAATAGCACTCCTATGACAGAATGTTCTGAGTACATTTAACATTAAAAACGACAAGCTTTACGATACCAATGTCAGATTTGACATATCAACATTGGCGTTGCCATATCTCAAGACATAACCAGCAGCCTACGTATGTAGATATACTTTTGGGCTCCGTTTTTATTTTCTGTCTTTTGACTTGTCCCATTGACCTATTTTATCTAGAGACATCTAGCAAAAATAGTACAACATTTTATAAAGAAAATACAATAAAAAGATCAACAAAATTCAGTGCCAAAAAAAAAAAAATAATTCATAAGTAATGGAGGCATAAAATATAATAAAAGAATAACCTCGTTATAAGTAGTAATTCGAACATTTTGAAATTCAATAGCAAAAATGTTGCAATCACAACAAACAGCAATATTGAGTAACAAAAATATTGTTAACGAAAAGGTGATGATAATAGTACAACAATAAATGAATTAATGCATTTAATTTATTTTTCCTTTTCAGTTTTAGGTTTGTTTTATTTTATTTTATTTATTTTGTTTTTTTTTTTTTTGTTTTTTTTTTTTTTTTTTAATAAAAAACGAGGAATGTACTTTTGATACTAAGTATTTGGCCTTGACACCAACGAAGTAAAATATGAAAAGTAAATTTCTCAACATAACCAATGTTTCTCCAAATTATGTATCACTTTTCCAAGGTCCCCAAAATTTTTCTCTATGCAGTAGCATTTCGTTGTTAAATTTTGTTACTCGTTAACTCGTACTCTTAAGATTCTGTAATACGTGTATGTTGTGTTATGTTCTTTGAATATACGTATAAAAAGGCAAGAAGCTAAATCTGGAAGTTATTCTTTGAAAATATTGTTAGACTTGTTAGTATTTCTTATTGATCGATTGTTTGAAGGGAAGTTTAATTATGGGAACATAGTATACTGAGAAATATTCCTATGTAGGTATTGTATATGTATATCTGTTCAACTTTCTGTTCTTCGCTTCAGATCTTCAGAACTGGTTTCCCCGATGAAGTTACTTACTTCTTGCTTTGACTCTTCTTGCAACTCAGATAAACACACTTAGGTATATATACTTTTGTATCCTTATGTTTAAGATGAAAAAGTTGTATGGACGGACATAGATTATATTACACCTTGTGGAAAGCTCATTCAAATTCAATTAATTATTTTATTGTTGATGGAGACTAAGAAATTTGACACATATTCATTAGTCAACTCATCCCGATGACCTACATGAACCGACGATTCCTTGGGATGCCATTCTATAGAGACTAGGACTTGAAATGACTCGTTTTGCTATGTCAATCATCTGTCAAAATACCGTCAAGACTGTAGGTGAAATTTGTCTCGCGGAATCAGAATACTTAGGCATTTATGTACATATTACATGGAAGTACCTTAGTTGTTCAGATATTAAGCTGATTTGGAGAATATCGTGAATAAATAATGATGATGCTATGCATGTATACATATGTACTGACATATGCTCACAGAATTTGCGTGAAGATAAACAATCATTCCTTCTTATTTTTATATTAGAATAGAATTTATTTACTATAATTGACGGAGCAAAACACAATAACAAACAATCGATGCCAGACACCATGTTTGCTTGCTGTTCTTGTATAAGGAAAACAGTTCACCATCTCTTTGTTACATTCTTTTTAGTTTTAAGTCTTTGTTTTATTATTTTGTTATAATAAAATCAGTACACTTAGAAAAACAATCGAGTGAAATTTTGTTTATTGCGCAACGCGCATCACACATGTGCTCTACAACACCGCACCATTTGATCATGTGCGAATCAGAAAAAGCTTTGATGCAAAACAATAATCAATGGATGTTTTGACATATGGAGACCCTGGACAGAACAAAAACAGAATTCATTTTTGAGATCCTTGATTGATCTGCTTATAAAGTATAGGCGGATTTGGGTGGCTAAGAATATGTAATCGAACAGCTTTTGTAAATTATAGTTGTAGATACATTTTAAATTGGGCCAAACCAAAGGTTGTTACTTGAATTCTATTGTTTCTATTGTTTTGTATAAGTTGAAATTGGAAATTTCGTTTCACATTTAATTTAATTTTTTTATTTTTTGTTAAAAGTTCAACAAGTTAATTGCAAAACGAGAAACCTTCAATCAAAATCAAACAATTTTGTTAGTATTCTCTCTTCTTCATTTTCCCCTCTGCCAATACCTGTGTCTCCTCCTACCCCTGCTTTTATTGATAGCATATGCTTGCTTGTTTTTTTTTTTTATAGTATCTGTTTTTATTTGCAATTCTTTTTCGCGCAGCCAAAGGAAGTTTTCACTATATTGAAGGCTAAGAAAGAGGTCTGAGGTAGATTAGTTCGTTGGTTGTATGTATGTGTGTGTTTAGTAGGAAGGTGGGTCTAAGGAGGTCGTGAACAATTTGCAAATTTACAAATGTCGGTTCGTCAAAATGTTGATTTCAAAAGAGTTTAACAAAAAGAAATCAAGTTGCTGGCTGGTCTTTGGTCTTTATTGTCTGATACTGTCGATGTCGAACAATAAAAATTCATTGAGTAATAAATGAAGTCGTTAAAAGTTGTTTATTTGTTAATTTTTTGTTTTTGTTTTTGTTTTTGTTTTTGTTAAGAAAAGTGCAACAATTATTGTTGTGCGACCGTCGTTCGGTATTGTCGGTCGGTTGTTGTTATTGCTCGTAATGCCGGTGTTTTGTAGTCTGTCAAATGTCAAAATCTTTACTTTATGTTGTTTCTTTATTTTTGTATTTGGTTTTCTGAACAAAATCATTAAACTGAGCCTGCGCAACTTACTTTACTTACAATAGTAACACAAACCCAAACGCGTTTCGTTTACTGACCTCGCAAACGATTCCAAATGATTGCGAACGCATTTGATGAGGGCGATAATGCGTAAGTTTCCAGTGGGAACACCAAAATTGAGGGGCTACCAGGGAGGAGTTCCATCAAATTAAGCTCACTCATTGTTAAGCTTTAATGCTTACACCGAGAAAACGAAAAAAAGTTCGACACGCAACTTAAGTTTTCATTCACGCAGCGCAACAAACAAAAGCAAAACCAAAACCGAAAAGTTAAATAAGCGACTACAGTGGGACAAAATGCTGCAATACTCACTCAAAGAGCAAAAACAATAGGCTAAGACACAATTATTATGAGCATGTTGCATGCAACATTTGTGGTTAATCGTCTGTCTGTCGGTCTATCTGACTGTATGGTGTCGATTGCATTATGTGAATAATTTTTTTTTTTGTTATTTTATTTATATAAACCTTTTTGTTATTTTCTTTTTTATATTTTGTATAAATATTTTTTATTATACTATTTTCCTTCTCCTCTTCTTATCTAAGCATTAATTGCTATTGTTGTTGTTGTTGTTGTTGTTGGTAGTGTTGCTTTTGTTGTTCACACCCCTACTACTACTACTACTACTCCAACTGCCTAATCATAATCATAATTTTTGAATTTAATACTTAAAACCGACACTCAAATTAAATTATTAATATACACACTCTTAGATATACATATGTATATGATTTATGCGAATTTTGCATGTCAAGTTAAAAATAAGTACAAGTAAACATCAAACAACACAAACAAAAAAAAAAAAAAAAAAAAAAAGTGTTGAAATTTTTCGTTGCTTTTTTAAATTTTTTTATCTTTTATTTTATTACAAAAATTTTACTGAAATAAATAATAAAAAAAAAACATTATATTTATTTATTTTTGTTTTCTTTTCTTTTCGTTTGATGAGTTTTTCTCAATGTCTCATTTTATTAGGCATTTGATGACATTCATTACTCCCTCATTAACTTGAACTATATTAACTAACTTATTCAGTCAATCAGTCAGTTTGTCAATTTGTCAACAAATAATTTATCATATGAGCCTTTACATTTCATAGAATGTAAGTAAGATATTTTTTTGAAACATGTAAATTTCATCAGACTACAAAAGTTGATAATGGAATATAATTCCTAGTAATAGAGTTAAAATCTCAAAGTAAATGTCTATTCTGAGTGTATTTATGGTAGAAATGTGATCGGTTATAAAACTCAAGTTCTTAATTTATCAGTTTAAGAAACTCTTAAAGTTAAAGCCAACAAGTAAAGAAAAATCCCTGAGCGAGAGTAAGTAAATAAGAAATACCATCTTTCAAAACATGTTATGAATATCATTATAATCATTATTATCATCATCATCATCATGGTCATTATTATCAGATTATAACAGAAATTGAATTGGGTAAAACTTCTTCTTTCTACCCAAACAAAAATGGTTTAACTTTATTTATCTTTGCTGTAATATATTTTTAAAATTGATTAAGTTTTATTTTGAGACTCCTTTTTTATACTCTTCACGGGAATGAATAGTATTATAAGTGTGTCATGAAGTTTGTAATTCACAGAAGGAGACATCGCAGACCACATAAAGTATATGTATTTGTGATCAGCTCGATGAGACAAGTTGATTTAGCGGACAAATCACCATTAGGGAGAGTAACTCCCTCTTTAAATATTTGACCAATATACATAAGCCACTAAAATTTCACGACTCTCGGACTATCAGACAGAGGTACTTCCCATAAAAGGCCCCTACTCAAATTCATGTTCTTATTATAAAAACATTTTTTCTTTCTTATGCTATCGTCATGAAATTCGGACTCAATAAGTTTCTGATTCATTTCTATTAACCATGTAAATTTCAAGATTCTATGATTATTGGATTGTATAGCTCCCATACAAAAAACGTTTTCTATGGGTGCATGGACAGTATTACATTTGGTTTTATATATGTGAAGTCATACATCCAGCACTTATTATTAGTTAGTTTATGATGTTTGTAATGCAGAAGAAGTGTGAGTCGGAGTCATCATATTAAGTAATATGTATATATGTAGTACTTTGTTATCTGGAAGCGATAGTGAACGTGACTCTCATTATGTATATACATAATTTTGTCATTCCGCATGTTAGAACTTAAAAACTGGTTTAAAATTAGATTATAAATAATAGTTGATCAATTTTGTGGAAGTGCTCAACATAT
The DNA here is from genome assembly GCA_037040105.1 of Amiota albilabris. NCBI lineage: Eukaryota > Metazoa > Arthropoda > Insecta > Diptera > Drosophilidae > Amiota > Amiota albilabris. The sequence continues at coordinate 33,359 of JBANCV010000297.1, forward strand.
GATACCTACATACATATCTCAGAGATAAAACAGTATTTTAACACACAAGCCAAACTAAGCATATACAATATTTGATACAGCTGCCATACTATATTATAAGTATATTATGGTAAATACATGTATGATTATATTATTTATCCTCAAATAGGATGTGGAAGGTATAAAAATATCGGTGCAACTGAAATAAATATTCTTTTTTGTTTTGTTTTCTATATACGTATATGTAACATAAATAGGTATGAATTTTCCCCTACTTTCTTTATTTCTTTCTTGATTTCTTTCTTTCATTCATTTATTGTTTTATTTGTTTTGATGTTTTTTTTTTTTTTTTAACGTGATTTCTGAATTTTTCTTTTTGTTGTTTTGGTTTTCTGGTTTTGCTATTTTTTTTTTTTTTTCTGTGTTAATTTAAGCCATTTGTCTAAGCATCTTTTCCCCATAACTATAGCATGTACATACAATACGAGTATATGTAGTAGTATTGTTGTTGCAAACCATTTCACATGAAATTATTTGAGTTTAAAAATTAATTATCTATTGTTATTTTATACATACATATATGGTATATAAAGTTGTATGTGTGTGTGTGTGTGTGTGTAAGTACGAGTATCTATGTGAGTTGTGCAAAACTATGGCAGACAATGTTCATTTGATCGTCGTCAGTTAATGCTTTCGCCATAAATGAAGCGAAGCCAGTCAACAACAACAACAGATGAGATGAGAAGCATTGAAGATGACAACGACCGAAGAAACATCATTTGAAGATGCCAACAATCTTTGGGCAGATCATGCTTGTGGTTCCCTTTTCCTCTTGTTGATGCTGCTGTTGCTTTTGCTGATGATCATGATGATCATGATGATATAGTGGTGATAATGATAATGATTGTATAGATATTTAATGACGATGGTGAGGTAGGGCAGTAGCATAAAACATTACATTACATTACATTGCATTATATTGCAATGTGATGCGATGAGATGCTATGCAATGCTATGCGATGCGACCGCATGACATAATGACATCAAGTTGTTGACTAACTGACTCACTGATTGACTCAGTCACTGTCTGACTGACTTTATGTATCCACATATGTATATCTGCTGCATATATTACAGGCAAATAAATAAGTAAACATTGAGAAAGAGTAAGGGATTATTATATATTATACTAAGTACTTTACTGCTTGAAGTACGGTACTCGAAAGATATGTTTTGTTTTCTGTGGTGGGATGGGAACTGGAACTTTGGAAAACTATCAATGGTAAGCAATAAAAGAAATTCTTCATGGAAGATTTGGCAACAACTGCAACAACAATATCATTGTATGTAATAATAATGAAAAAAGAAAAAAGAAAAAAGAAAAAGAAAGAAGTAAAACACGGAAGCACTTGATTTGGCTTTTGGTTATAATTTTCAACTGATGCTGTTGAACGAAGATACTATTTTGGATAAACTGATTGTTTCGTAAGAAGATACATTATGCATATTTCTTCTGTTGTTATTTTTATTTTGCGCTTTTTTGTTTTTGTTTTCGGTAAAAATAATTATCATGTGGGCTAATTTGTTATTAGGTAAGTCAACGTATTCCTTTAAAATTAATTTATTTTGAAATTTTTAGTTCATTTTTCAAAATTTGCCTTCGTTAAAATGTTTTTGCTAATTAGCGATTATATGAAAGTCTTTTCCTAATTTGTTGCTTTTATTTAATTTGTTTCAGTTCAGTTTCTCGCCCACATTTAAGCGAAAATTTTTCTTAAATAATTTCATTTAACATCACATGCTTTCCCACCCATCTATGGAAATCATGATCATGTGTGTTACTGTATGCATCATTAAATGAGTTCATTGACAGTTGAAAAGTAAACATTTACACTAAATCACGATTCGCAATCACCACATAGATACCTACATATGTATGTATGTGCTCGTATATGTTTATAAGTCCAACTTTTTGCTGTCTATTAGTTTACTTAGTTCAATTGATTTTAGTTGAATTCAGTTTTAGTAAATACAATACAAGAGTTTGTTTGATTCATTGCAATTCATTTTAGTTCCAGTTTAAAGCAACAATAAAAAAATCAATGATTAAAGTGATGGTGATGATGATGGTGATGGTGATGGTGATGGTGACGGCAATGGTGAAGGTGACTTTCTCTGACATTCGTCGTACGTAGTACCATGATACTACCAAAGTTACAATGAAGTCAATAACATTTTCACCTTTTGTCGAACTCGAAAAATACTTAAGAAAATAACAACACCAACAACAGTAACAGCAACAACAGTAAAAGAAAATAAAACTGGTTGCTGGTTGCTGGTTACTGGTTACTGGTAACTGGAAGAAAACATATCTAATTAAGTTGTATTTTTTGTATATATATATATATATATATATATGTGTGTGTGTGTGTGTGTGTGTGTAAATATCTTGTGTACTATATGTACAGGCTTAGTGCTACGCCTCCATTTCCATCCTCCACATTCACTTTGGATCGCAACTTTACAACATTGCGGTGCAATGCAATGAAGGCATTCAACTTGAAAAACAGTTAATGATTTTGAATTCGATCTTTCATTTCAATTTCTTTAATTTCTCTTAAATTTATTATTATTGTCATAAAAGTGTTCCTATATTTATGATCATCGATACTATAAATAACATCTCAAATTCAAAATTACATAATATATTTATGAGGGTACAGACTATCTTGAAGCCATAAAAGAAAAAGATTCCTTCAAAAAACCTAGACCATAAGTCTGGTACATAAAAGAATTAAATTTGAAAGAAGTAAGAAATGTCGCATTACGTTGTGTTCTGTGAGTGGTCACATATTAGTTAGGGGATACGATCATAATATCCGATGAATAATAAATCCTACAACTAATGGCAAATGTAGATCTGATGACGGTGTTTTAAAATTATCACATAAATTAATATATGTGTACTAGCTGTCCTTGCGCGGATCGCTACGCCCTTACTTCTTATGAACTTTATATATACAACAAAAGTTTCAGTTAAATCGTCCAGAGCACGATATGAGTATATATACAGAATGAAAAGAACGAAGAGCGCATTAATCTTTTACGAAGAACTTACTCAGTTATCAGTAAATGAATGAGTAAACAATAACAATAACACAAAATTCAGGAAGCAGCAAAGCATGGACAACGAAACACACTATATCTCTCTTGCCCCGATCACTTTGAATAATACGTTACGCAATAAAAGAGAACGAAGATCGCAATTTTCTTGTGCGTACTCAGTTACTAACAAATGAGAGGAAAATACAACACTAACAACAACCAAAGATTATCAAAGAACAAACGTAAACAATTTTGTGCTTGGTCTTGCAGTGGTTTTCCAAAAACTTAATACTAAAAAATAGTATTGTATATATTTTAAATAATGAAAAAAATTAGTATGCAACTTTATTCATTTGTGTTTGGCATTCATTTGTTGTTTTAAAAAATTTAATTGAAATTATTAAAATCAGTTTAGAATAGCTTGCGCTAGATAAAAAAAATGTTAAACAATTGGTAAAAAAAAAGAAAACTGCCAAGATCTCGACAATAGCGCCATCTACCTGATGCAACTATTGCTAAGAACCATCTCGGTGATCCCATAAGTACAACAAAAAAAACTTACATCAAAATCGGTCCATCCATTAAGAATAAAAATATTTACAAATATCCGTAGCCCCGGATTTTTTTATAGCACTACTCATGTATTATTAAAATATGTATATAAAGCAGTATTTAGAGAAGTACTCACCATTTTTGGATGAAATTTCCTTAGTAGATGCCACATTGGTCGCATGGGGTTTCGTTGACTCCTTCGATGGTTCCAAGCAAACACTTTGGAACGACAGTAACAAAGTGAGGCCAATAACGAATGTCAGTTGTTTATGTAAATAACTCAACATCATAATGAAGTTCTTATTGGTTTTTTCTTTTTTGTAAATGTTTCCCTCTCGTTTTTTCTTCAAGTTTTCTTTTCTTTTTTTGATAAATTATTATTATTTTTATAAGTTTTTCCTTATGTTTTTCGTATTAGATTTGTTAAAAAATGTTTTTTATATGATTGGCATTTATTTTTGATTTTCTTTTATGTATCATAATTTATGTGATTAAATGCAACAACAACAACAATAACAACAAATATAATTTCTTCTTGCCCTTAAGATATTTTAATTTTATTATAAAAAATAATCATAAACAAGTCAAAAAAAAAAAAAAAAAAAACTTGTACGTATTCTTAAGATAGTCAACAAATGTGAATGTACAGGTGAGGAAACAAATGACAAAGCAAAAACAAAAACAAAAACGCAAAACAATACAATAACAAAAACAAGAAAAACATCAAAAGATCAACACAAAACAAAAAGCAAAACAATATACAAATTAAAATAAAATAAAACACAATAAACCAAAAAAGAAATAAATAAACATGAAGTGAAATTTCACTTTTATGCATTAAAAATGATTTTTCTTGTGATCATCAAGAGGGGCAAACGATGTAGATACAAAAACAAAACTAAAAGTGATACACAGATACAAATATGCTGATGCTATATGCGATTTTACATGATCATAAACATATACAGTGCTGAACACACAATTAAAAACAATTTGAATGCACTTTCATGCATTTAGTAAAAGTTTTGATTGAATATATTTGTTTATTGAGACTATCGCGAGGGCAGAAGAGTCACATATGCGCATATGTATGTATAATGACCCCAAATCTGCATACTGTTTTTTCCCCCCAAAACAGGAATTCAGAATGATGATTCAAGCTTTGAAAGAAACACAATTCCATTTTAGGAATGATTTCGAATCGGTCATGAATAAGTTAACTGAAAATAGCTTGTATAATGCTTATGAAAATGCGGCTAATTTACACTTACAATTCAATGTTGCAAATAACTGTAAGAGCGGCAAAATCACTCAATGGACAGCCAGCTTTCGATTATGGATCCCTGGGTGGAAATATTCAACAATCTCTATAAGGCCGATTGTGTATACAAAGAAATAGGCAAAATCGTTGAATATAAATAAATATTTTATGCTTGCCAGAAACTTCAGCTTTAGTGGGACGAATATTTTCTGCAATAAACAATACTTGTGATGTCAAACAAAACTCGATTTGAGGTGGAAACATTGAAGGCGATAATGATAATCAAATGTATCTTGAATAAATACTTATGTACCACAAAAACTAAACCGGAACTGCTTGCTTAAATTGCTTCAAAGTACAAACATAAAGCAACAACCACAGAAGTATGAAATTTGCATTATTTATTTTTTTATGTTTATTTTTATTTACCATCTGTCTAAGTAAGGCCAATGAGTAAATGTGATTATAAGAGGGAATTATACGTAAAATGAAACTTCAGCAGATATCAATTAGATTATTAAAGGGTATTCAAAGGGAAGTTCGGGCGGGTGCTGTCTACGTAGCCTTCTGGTTTGAAAGCTGATGTTTTTAAAAATAAAATTTATACTACGAAAGTACTGCATTTCTCAAATCGCTTTACTGCTTTTTTAAACATTTTGGGTGAAATTTACTATTTTCTATTCGAAAAAAGATTAGAGCATCACATACTAACTATGTACAATATAATAGTCATTCGCAGACAAATTGTTGAATCTAGATTTTGCTGGAATAAAGTGTAGGACATATGAATGCTTCAATTGCCAAATCGATTAACTCTACATTTTAAATTTTAATGTCAGTACACTTTATAACTGTATAATATTCAAAACAAATTTGTCTTTTAATAAATATTTATATGTACTACTAAATGGCAAAATTAATTACAGAATGCAAGCGAAAAATATACAGATGATTGGCAGCAAAAAGAAAGCACAAAAAAAACAATATATATATAAATATACTACTCTTTTTCTCATTTTTCCCAACATTTTGTTTTATGGAGCTAATCGATTTGTCAATTGACGCAAGCATTCATCTAATATTATTAGTTGAATACGAATTTTTAAGTTTCCTAAAAATATTCAAGGAAAATTTCACCAGTCAGCATGGAATGGAAATTGTGAACACACGCAAAATATGTGCAAAATTATGATGATCTCTTTCAGACTCAATTGTTTATTGCTAATCAATGTCTTTCTGGGAGATTCTTATTGCAGATTCTGGAAATATAATTCATAATAGAATGTGGAGCAAGAATACAATATTTCGTAAAATATATACTCAAACATCCTAATTGTGAGCAAGTCTATTTATCTGGATTCATATTTGAAAATGCGAGTATATCATAAATACACGCTATTGTAATCCAATCTTACAATTTTTATATAGAGTAAATATGGAGTTCAATATCATATAAGTGTATAGTAAAATTGAAATTATATGTAGCCCCATATATATATATTCAAGAGCCAAGATTACTTTTCCTTTTTACTTTCTTTTTAGTTTCAGTAATCAGATTGGTTCATGAAGAAATATGTATATGGATTGCTTTAGCTTCGGTGCTCACCTAATATTATCTACAATATATAATCAGCACGATTCGATCACTAAAAGAAAATGCCACACATTGTCTAGTAGATATCCTAGGAATATGGCAGTCAGCTATGGTGTACAAAATAAGGTCTTCAGTTACCAATGCCCCCTGATACGTCAGGAACTTAAAGCTCCTCTAAGACATCTGAGTACTTCTGGAAATAAATTGTCTCAGCAGTCCACTCAGCACTTCATTCCAATCCAATCCGTATGCGGAATCTCTAACCAGAACGGAAAAGCAACACCCAAACCACCCAAACGACTTACCAACAACATTTAAGTTCTCTTCTGATATGACATCTTTTCAAGTTAAGTTCCAACAACAATAGTTTATCTGCTATAAGCTATAATTTTTCAATTGATTACAATTAAAAAAAAAGGAAGATCATTTAATGTCATGCATAGGCTTAAAGAAATGCACAGTACTGTAGTCGTGAGAATGACGTTTTGTTTTTGTTTTTTTATTCGGGGGTCACGCACTCAAACTCATGTTACTGTTGTTGTTACATAAAAACAAAAAAGAAAAAATCAAAAAAAAAAAATCTCGTATATTTTCTTTTTTATTTATTTAATTAAAAGAAAAAATAAATAAATAAATATAAAAGCATTAAGAAAAATAAACAGATAATAACAAATTATACTTTGTAGTATGTAGCAGTTTCTGTTATCGGCAACCTGCCACTGTCCAAATCAAAAGACTTAACTTTCAGCAAGTAGTCAGCTACCTCAAGTTGTTGCTGATTTTTATTTTTGTTGGACTTGGTTTTTTTAAGTTGCCACTTGCAGCAATAAAAACAAAAATCAGCAACAACAAATACTTGCAACGGCGGCCACGCTTTGCACACTTTCGTAATAATGAGTAACGGCAACAACAGTAACAATAACAGCATATAAATGAGTGAATGAGTGGTTGAGTGGTTGAGTGAATGAGTGAATGAGTGACTGAGTGAATGAGTGATTAAAACTTAAAAATCAATAAGACTGAGAGGAGTGAGAGGTTTCGAGGTTGCGAATAAAGTCAGCCGGGCTTAAGCCAAGTGGGCAACTATTCATACTATCAATACATACTTGGACGAAGGAAACTATTAGTGCGGAACAAAATTATTAAGGAAAACAACAAACAAAAATATAAAATAAAACAGAAAACAGAAAACAGAAAAAAAAAGAAAATATTGTAAATTAAACAAAATTAAGGAAAAATAAACTATATACTATGTATATAGTAAACTTTATTTCTTTTGTTTATTTGTTAGACACATATCTATGTATGTATGTATGTATGTATGTTGTAGCACGTTGCATTACGTTGCTTTGTATTGTGTTGTGTTATGTTGTCTTGCTTTTGTTTTTGTCTTGTTTTCTTCGCGATCGCGTGCTGCGGCAATTGATTTCTAGTTTATTAATTATAAAATTTTATTGAAGATCGTTTTCAATATTTTTTATATTGTATTATTATGCGCTTTGCCACTTAAATTCGTTGTTATTGTATTGTTTTTATTTTCCATTCATTCATATCTTATTGTTTCAATTTTGTTTGGCTTGTGAAAACTTTAAAAATCAATCAGAAGATTGAAACTCCCGCTTTAATTGAGGATTTTAGCACCTGACGCAGGAAGCGGAAGTTAAATAAAAAAAAAAAAAAAAAAAAAAAAAACATACAGCCACACATACACACACACACAATTACAAAAACACGGATACAGATACAGATACAATGTAATGTGTGTACATACAAAACACTTCTAATTGTTATCAAAATTAAATAAATGGATTTTCTTTCTTTTTTTTTTTTGTTGTTTTTATTGTTTTTATTCTGCCATTTTTTTTTGTGTTTATTTTTTTTTCTTTTTTTTTTACATTTACTTGTGCATGTTCACTTGTACCAGGAAACAATTTTAATTAATTAACAAATTTACAAAAATTTTATGAATCTTCTTATACTTATTTCACTCCAAATTTTTAGTGTCGTTTTTACAATAACGGAGTTTAAACAAAAAAAAAAAAATAACCAAAGCAAAAATGCTGCTTTACTTGATTGAAACCGTCGTCGCGCATGCGCTCAAAGCGAACGCCGTCAACTGTCTGAGTTGAGCGGCGAGGCATCGTTAACTTTTAAGCCTCGACATCGACTTCATTTGGCAACACAACATCAAAGCATAATTGTGGAGAGCGTAGCAGTGAACAGCGAGCAGAGGCGACAGATAGCATATTGTGGTTTCGTTCGGCAACGTATTAGCATCGTTCGGCAGCATGTTGGCTTTAGATTTGGTTTGGGTTTTGTGTATGAGTGTGCATCGGTTTGATATGCCGTCGCGCAAGAGAGTATGAATGCGTTATATAAAAGAGAGTAAAATTGAGACAGGGAGAGAGCTTAATTGATGTCGTCTAAGAGGTGAGATTGCTTTAAAATGCATCGCAATGCATTACAGGTGTGGAGAGCGATATATAGAGAGAGAGCGGAGTCTTCATCGTATAAGAATGAAATTATTAAAAGAGATTTGCTTTGATAAAATGTAACTCTTGATAATTTTTTGATTCTTTTTTGATATGATCTGGTATCCAAGCAAATCTCTTTTACAGAAAAATTGAAGTCTTAATTTTAAATATTTTTTTTTTGTTTGTTTTAGTTAATGTTCTTGTGTCCTTGAATTGGTGCCCAATCAAATCCCTGGTACTGATTTGCTTGGACCCACAGGACACTGTCGACACTTTTGGTGGCGACCCTTGCTTCCTTACCAAGGACCTAGAGTGTCTTTTGGCGGAGAGCCACGACTGTTGCTCCCACCATTAGAGCGGCCTAAAAATTTAATTGCGCCCGCCTTATACCCTTCACCGGTCAATGGATTGCCCTGACGTTCCTTTGTTCTCATTTGCCTTACCCCACCAACACCATCACCATTGAGGCCGAATCCAGTTATCGGATTACGTATCTCCTTATTAGACTTACAAACGACCTCTTCTTCTTGTTGTTTAACGCTAGTATGCAGTTGATGATCAGACTTTTTAGTACAAAGAATATCTTGCATTGTCAATTTTTGGTCACCAGCAGGCCCATTCATCTTGTCATCATTATGTTTGCCATCATTATGTTTGCCATCATTATGTTTGCCATCATTATGTTTGCCATCATTATGTTTGCCATCATTGTGTTTGCCATCATTATGTTTGCCATCATTATGTTTGCCATCATTATGTTCGCCATCCTGTTCCTGACTATCAGTAAATGCACGATCCATTTCCATAGATTCTGGAAGTTTTTCGCCAATAATTTCTGATACCGTATCTGCACAAACTGATTCTGGCACTGCGTCTTTCGATGAATTCATAATGCTCTCTAAAGTGTGCTTATTGTAATAATTTAAGGCAAAAACAATAAAACACTATTTACCTTAAAAATAACCCTTGTATCTTGCACCCAAAATCGTCAGAAAATATTTTGTGTATTATTCGGAAAAAAAAATATTTTCAACTGCTTCACAGTTTATATTTTGTTAGACTGGCAAACTACACAGATCTGAAAATCTAATATAGGCAATGACAAAAAAAGCAAAACCAATTTTTCAATAAAATTTTATATCTTTATACAATATATCTAAATAGCAGGGTGATAGGCAACCGGCCATCATGCTGTACATCTTATGTGCTGATAAGAAGAAGATTAAATATCGATGCAGTCGGTGACTGCCCCAGAGAAGAAAATCAGAAGCAGTAGCAGAAGTGTCATGTGCAGACGTATTTATTGTTATTAGTGGTTATTTATTATTTATTTCTACGTGACATGCCGCCTAGTACAATTGTCATTTGATTACAGAATTAGGTACAAAACATGTTGTATGGCAGCTATAAGGCATGATAGGACGATTGAGGCAGTTAGACACTCGAACCCTTTTGCAAGTCGCCATCTTGGATTGTCGTAATATGATGTAAGACCTGTTTCACATTATGAGATTCACTTAAGAGACGTATAGTGTATTTACATCATCATCATCATGAATCAAGTTGATCCACTATATCGTTCACATCTAAAATTTTGATTTATAAACAGCTGTTTTCTGTTTTGGTTATACAATCAAATGGAATGTTGCTCGCACATTGACTAAATTTAAACGTAAAATTTATGAAACTAAGTGATTTACAACCATTTGCGAGTGACTATTTTTAGCCTTAGAATCAAAGCGCATCCATTTTTGATTCGACTATTAATTCGAATCACATTCTACAACGAAACCCTTGTGATTGTTGTCGAAACTGATGCAAATCAATAGCCGCATAATAATGGATTCCAATCCGCTCCTGTGTGAATACAGCACTATTTTTCTCTGTTTAAGCAGGCACATTTCAATGTTCTCGAATCCGCACGGGGTCGACTTTTCTTTTTAATTACTTTTATACTCTTCACATAGTGAATAGTATCATAAGTTTGTCATGAAGTTTGTAATGTAAAGAGCGAGACATCGCAGACCTCATAAAGTATTTATATTCTTGAACAGCGTGACGAGACGAGATCAACTCGGCCATGTCCTTCTGTCCGACTGTATGTATGAAAACTAGTCCGTCAGTTTTTAAGCTAGATGCTGAATTTTTCACAAAGTTTTTTTTACCATACGCAGCACATTATCTCCGACCCAAACCTCCTACTCAAATCCATGTTCTTATTAGAAAAACTTTTTTGTTTTTTGTGCTATCATCTTGAAATGTGGGCGCAATTGGTTTCTGATCCATATTCATCAACCATGTAAAGTTCAAGATCCTAGAATTACTGGATCGCATAGCTCCCATACAAAAAACATGTTCTTGTGGGTGTGTGTAAAGTATTACATCTTCGGCAGAGTCGATGATACCCTTATTTCTAGTTTTCAATTACAATTACAATATAATATTATTATATTAAACTAGCAGCCCGGCCCGGGCTATCTATCTTCTATCTTCTTCTATATAAACTAAACAATCAGTTTGGTTAAAAATAAATAATTCGGTTTAGTATATTTTGCGCCAAATGAAAAAATGTAAAAAAAATGGTATAACACTATCTATATCTGGACAGCAGCTCTATCTACGGGGTCTAAGTGTAGATGCAAACCATCTAGGTGACTTCATAAGTACAACAAAAAAGAATTAATCAAAATTGGTCCAGCCGTTCTCGAGTGACATTTTTGACAATTCAATTAGATATATAAAAGTATAAGTATCGATTAGTACGTTGACATTTGCACGAGAAAAGAAAAGCAGTTTGCAGAGTTGCCATGAAAAGCATAGATTTATAATATACCAGTGCTGCGAAGTTAATACAATTTTATCATCTGTGCAAAATTGGATTACGTTGATATTTTTGTCATGTGTTCATAAATCTAACAACTGAATTTTACTTTTTGTGTACGAGCTGAAGTCGTTGGGTAACATATTAAAAATTTACCATATATTTTATTTTCAAGAAATTAGCGAATACATCAATTTTTAAGGTAGAATGCAATCCGCTCGGAATATTTGCCAAGTAAGTTTCACTTCTCTGCTTATAACGGTTTGTTGCTACATGGAGTTGGCGTTTTGGTTCCTACGCTTAAATATTCCTTGATATCCTTTATGGCAATAATACAAAAACCTTATAGTCTCTTGCCATTATTTATTGGATATGTCATTCTAATCGATTTCTTTTATTTGCAGCTGGTAGACGATGTGACTGAAGAGACCGATATGGTAAGTGCCAACTGACAGTTGAGTGAATTTTTACAATACCTTCTATTCCGGTCTTTAATTTGGTAAATATTGTAAGCTGTAAATGATAGCAGAGTTCGTACTTAGCCAAACGTTTGAATCATTTAAAATAATATTTGGAAAACTCTTCAAAATTTTTAACATTGACGATTTCTACTATTATTATACTATTTTCCTCGTAGCACCATACTATTTCTATACGTTAGTCCCAAAGCTTATATATATGGGGAAGAAATTTTCCTTGGAATTCTTAAATTTTGGGTCTGTTTGAATTATGTCGATGGCGATTATCTTCTTCTTCACTAAATGGGGTCAGTTTTACTTTTAGATATTGTATTTGCCATTGATTCTTTGCTTCGATGAAAAATAATATAAAACCAGAAGGAACGTTATCTTCGGCTAGGCTAAAGCTTTAAGGCAGATGAAAGGACACACGGATATAACTTAATCAACTCATCTCGTCGAGCTTATATATATACTTTATGGGGTCTCTGATGTCTCCTTCTGCCTGTTACAAACTTCATAACAAACTTCTAATAATATTCACTGTGTGAAGAGTATAAAAAATGTGTGCCGTTCATCCTCTTCATCAAACTTCAAACCTTAGTTCATTTGAAAAAAAAATCACAATTTATCAAAGAAGTCTTTCAATTAAATGTTCTTTGGTACATGATACATACTTGTACGTACATCATATGAATTTTGAATATACATACAGTGTTTAGTTAAGTGCAGTGTCAAATAATAATAGAATAACGAAACAAGAAACCAATCTAATTGAATAACTTAATATTCTAGCTAAATGAAACTGCGGGTCAGAAAACAGCTAGTATGCGTATAGAAAAGAGTTGTTTTATTTCAGAGAAGCCACTACTATCGAAAACAAATCCGTAGTATTCAAGGTCACGATTGCAACAAACGATCACAACGCCATCGCCACCAAAGTTGGAAAAGACAACCAAAAATCCATCATCTGACATTCACGAAGCTAAGAAAACTACCACGATACACTTGCGGAAAAGAATAAGTTGAAAGTCTGTGAAATGGGAGAAGAAAAGCTATGTGAATGGGTTTATACCATTTTATAGGGAAGTTCGAAGGTCTTAAGGATTTTAATCAACTAATCAATAGCCAATATAAATTTGTGGCTTTAATTTTGAACGATAGTTGCAAATTGCTTGTAAGTAATGACAACTTGTTACGTTTCCCAAGAAATTTGCGTAAGTTTCATTTGAAATAGAAATAAAAAATATAAATAAGAGTCATGTGTGTAATAGATAATTTCTTCCAAAACGTCTGAATCCATACATGACTTTGAAGAAGGAGTTAAGTTGTGCGTAAACGTTTGTCTTAATGTGCTCTACGATCACTTGAAAGACATTAATATGTCTAAAGATCAAGTCGAATGTCGATATCAAGTTGAATGCACCCGTTATATGTTGGCCCAACACAAGGACATGAAACTTGCAGCGTTCATGAAACAAATCTACCAGTTGTGCAAAGAAAGTATTACAACTTGTACAGATATGGACTTGGCCAATGCCTTGCGTGATTTAAAGGACTCACGTTGTGCCTATAAACAATGATACCAATTAGCAAAATGAAGAAGAGCAGTATGTCCTCGAATGCAAACATAGACGAAGCTAAAAATGAGCGGGAGGTAATGAATCAAATTAAGAACTAAGGAACTAAATTTGATAAACAAGAAAAAATATTAGGCGAAAGAGATACCATAATCGAGTTAAGGAAGCCTGAAATAAGATCATTACAAAAGGAAATCGTTGAGCTTACCTCAACTAAGAAAGAATGTACCGATTCTCTTCAGCAGTCAGAAGCTCAACTTCGTACTTCTACAAATATTAGAAGAATTAAATCTGAAACTATGAAAAGCTTATATAATCAACTTTCGCAGGCTCAACATCACATTACTAAACTTTAGAATATTTCTGAAATTAATAACTTTACTTTTGATAACAAAGACCATGTCATTGTTGACTGACAAATTCAAATAAAACAGTTAAAGTCAAGAAACCGATGCCTCGAAGTGGATCTAAGACTATTTGAAATTGTAAGTTAAATTATACATACATGTAGGTTCAATGAATTGATATAATAACTTCATTTTTATAGAAAGAAGAACATGTAATGAAACTTAAGATGATTTATAATCAAACTAAAGCCGAGTTTGAGTAAGTTTCACGTACCACCAAAATTCGTTCAAAATCATTTATTGTAATATATTTTATTCTACTTCCTTCTATAGAATGCTTGAAGCTCGACTAGCAGAACAACCGAAAGTGCCAGCAAGCGAAGATCTGAACAGTGAATATTATAGTTTATAAATAAAAATTATTTTTGTACAGTTGCATTGAAAAATTCAACTTGGGAGATAAGTCCAGGTGATTGATAAAGTAATTCCAGGCACTTACCAGGCGGAAAAATGGAGGTAATCTAAAGTGCTTCTAAAATAATTATGTTTTAGACAATATTTTCAATATTTAAACATGTGCAAATATAAGTACAATAGTATGTAGCAATCGAATAAAATATGTTGTATGTATTGTAGTTTGGATTACTCTGCTTATCTGGTACTTTGATACATTGTTTTTGTAAATGACGAAGTAAAAAGAATAAAAATGTATTAGCATAATACAATTCTATACGCTGGAGAATCCTTTAAAGACAATTCTGATCTACATTATTCTCAAGTATATGTATAACTTTTGATCAGCATCGAAAGTCTGTAGTTAAACATAAAATTAATCTATTTTAGACATGGTGATGATGTTCAAATGAGTGTGGCTTACAAGCTATGAAAATTAAGGATCACTTCATACTAAAATTACATCTCAGCAACTAGTCACGGATATCTATGTCTATAGTGTGCTTTGGTATTCAGAGTCACCATGTCAGTTGATGGAGTAATCAACTTAAAACCCATACCTCAATTCAAATAGAAATCTGAGGAAAATATTCCAAAATTCAATAGAGCGCCCACCACAGAAGATAAGCTTTGGTGAAAAGTGCACAAATAGAATAGTATTCCTATTATCCAATTTCAAAACTTATAGAAAATATGCCCGAAAATGCATATAAAAAATCACTCTATTATGAATCAGACTGACACACGGAGGGTTCCGTAACATCGTACAAGATTTATTGCTATATATAAAAGAAATTTAAAAAAAAATCAATGGACCGCTGGATTCGAACTCGCGCACTCAGGAGCTTGAGTCTCACCAAGCCATTGGGATCACATACTTTGTTATTTTTTGCTTAAACGTCTCAAATTTCATTCTACCGTAACCAAAGATATTAGAAGTTTCTTGTATGGGGATCCCTTTAATTTTTGAACTTCATTTTGGTTTATTTTTTTATTATTTTTTGTTATTTTAAAAATAGAAATAGAAGTGTAATCGCTAGTAATAGATCGAATGGTAATCAATAAATTTATTTGCATTGCAAAATGTTTGTAAACGTAAAATATACAAGGTGTGTGTTAAAAGTTTCCGAACTTTTCTGGCAGGGCATTTTCTGGTGCCGCCATCTTTGTGTG
>JBANCV010000298.1:0-48942 GCA_037040105.1 Amiota albilabris
TATGACTACATATGTCTAATTTCACTCTTCTGAATACAAAGATGTTTCACATCAATGGCTCGTTAGTGTTGTGCACACTTACATTCAAAATAAAAGCTAAAACAAACGGTTGAAAATTACGGGCGCTAGAGGGAAACATACATATTTTTCAACTTTGTTTTTTATATACAAAGATAATAGTTACTTAAGTTATTTAAGGGAAACAGGGTATTTATTTAGCTCCAAATGGATTTATATCACTTTCAAATATAACAAAATCATAAACAAGTAAACAAGACGAAATTTAACTCCATATTTTTATAGACATTATAATTTCATTGAAATGGATTTGTCAATATAAAATATTATAATTAAAAGGAAAACAAAATGTGAATTACTTCGAGATAACTTTTTTTTTTTTCCACTTTATTTAAATAAACGTTAAATCATCCCGCTGGTTTTTAAACATTGGTATCATCAATTAGGATAGTCACGTGTGCATTCGAAGAATTTGACAACAACTCGTATGGGAGAGGTCGTTGGAGTAAAGTCGTTTTTCTTCCATACTTGTCTTGTAAAATATTTTGTGTGGTTTATCATTTTTAAGCCTCATCCAGCATATTAGTCAGTTTACAATTTTTTCTGGTGCATTTTTTTCTTGCTTGATATTGCCTCTTCTAAAAATTTGGTTGAGACAAAATCCTCTCTTTTCATTTCATACAGAATGAAGCTATTTTGTTTTGGCAATTTTTAATCTATTGGGAGCGCAAATTAAAAATACGGGATTTTTTTTGCATATTTTGAGCCTTTATTGAGAAAAAATAGTTATATGTTTAATTGTCAAAGTACTGTCCATCGCTAGCCACTACTTTTTCCCATTTGAGCGTTTCCAAGTAAGTTTTTACGGCCTGTGCAACATGTGGCCGAATGTGTTTTTCAAGTTGCAAAATTACTTTGTCGTGTCTCTTGGCGTATTGTGGCCATTTTTCTGGCAATGCTCGGCATCAATTGTCGTCGTGATCGTTTCATTCGGTTGCAGCAGCTTATAGTACAACACACCCAGCTGGTCCCACCATATACAGCTTGGCACCATGAATATTTGGCTTGACCGTCGATGATGAGGTATGGCCGGGGTAGCCGTATGAATTTTTCGCTTGGGATTGTCGTAATGGATCCACTTTTCATCGCCAGGAACAATACGATGCAAAAAAGCCTTTCTTGTCCGGGCCACTCCTTGTCTTCCACGTTAAAATCACCACTTTTAAAGCGTACAAACCATCTCTCGCATTATGAAATCGACAGAGCATACTCCGGATATGCTTTGGAGGGCAATCGCAGGGCTGCAGCTGCACTTTTCTTCAAATTAAAGAAGTAAACGAGAACTTCCCGCAATTGTTGTTTTGTTGGTACGAAATTAGACATATTGAGAGCGAAAAAAAATTTGTTGTTTACACTTCAAGCAAATGTTACATACTGGAAATTGAAGCTGTCAAATGTATTTTTCAAATGGAGTATAGAACAACCTTGCCAGATGCTTGTAGCATGAGTAGCGCCATCTCTTGTAAATCCCGCATTAATATTTCACGTAACCAATATATTGTAAATTAAATATAATTTTTTTTATTGGGTCAATTTGTATGAAATAAAGTTCATCCCGTGCCCCAAATAAAGCTTCTTGTGCGTTTCCTTATGCTTATCAAGTGTGAGTGAGTAACAAAAACGGAAAACAAAAATGTCGTAAACTTTAGAGACTAAAAAAGTGTTAATAACAAAAGTAGCACATAGACATTAGCTGTCATCTCTGCTGGAGGACAGTACTTCAGTACGATTCCGAGTTCTTCACTGCCTAACATATTTTGTCGATATGTTGTTTGCTGTTGTGAAACTAAGATCTATTCTGCTTGTTAAATACCGTAGAATATGTTTTGCTGCTGGCATGTGTCCTGTGTGTGAATCAGTATTACGTTGTGCAAGCTTTGACGCAGAATGCATAAGTTCACCAACTATTGACTGATACATGTTTATGTCTGTTTTACGACATTGTTCGATGCACTTCACCTGATATCCTGGTTCTAAAGGGGCTGCCTCGTTCTTATATTCTTCTATCTCATGTCTTTTAACAACATTTCTGGCTTATACTAGTTTGCGATTTTTAAGTTATACACATAAGCTACAATCAAAACTAAACCTGTGTTCATTTTGTGTAGGCACGGTTCGTTTTCGTATGCTGCGAATCCGATGAGTTTCCGGACTTCAGCAAATTTTATGTTCCATTGACGTTTAGACTGCTTTAGGCTTACTTCATTGACAAAGTTTTCTTGTTGCTGCATATAAATATATTTGTATAATTTTCTGTATATGTATGCTGTCCTTACATCCATCTGATGTAAATGCATCTTCTCTTGTGCTGCTAAAGCCATGAGCGTCCTTATCGTTACATATCGACCAATGACCACGCCTTGAAGACATTTCAGCTTGCATTGCTTCTTAACTGTTCGCCGTTACGTATAATCTTTGGTCTACTTGGACCAACTTTGCGAATATCTTCTTATACCAAATCGCCTTATGAAGACTACTCCTAATTAGTGATGCTATGAACAATCTCTTCTTCAACTTCTGGTCATATTCATCATTTTCTTTCTCCTGAGTAGCATCTTCATGTATCTTCATACATCTCGTTGCTTGCGTTCTGATGTGTTGAGGAATAATTCTAGCACATCGCTTTCGGGCTCATCCATTCTATGATTGAATTCTTTTTCTATGAAAATGAAATCTCTATGCGTTACTATTTGTCGCATCTCTGGATCATACAACCTATGCACCTTCGATGTTCATGAATTGAAGAATGTTTTTGTTAAGGCAGCACCTGTGCAACCGAAGATCTTTAGATGCTTCACTGGTTTCTTTCTATACCAAATTTCAAAAATGTTTTGTTGACTAACAACTTGGTTGGACATCTGTATCTGATATATTCTGCCGTAGGTACATTTTCTGCCCATAAATTTTGATTTTACCCAGCATGTATAATCATCGGCATAGCCATGATTTCATCTTGCGAGCCGAATATATTTTGCTTAGTATTATAATGTTATTTAAAAATCTGATATAAAATATAATAAATGAAAAAATATATTTACATAACAAAATTCAATTATAATTTTTTTTATATTTTTTTTTTCTTGTTTGTCAAATACATATTTAGAATAACAAACGCCTATTATTTAAAAAATGGCTTAAAACGTCGGCGTTTATTTTCTCTAGATTCTCCTTTACCATTCTTTTATGAACGCTCAATAGACATAATCCTAGGAATTAAAATAATTAATTAACATAATAAATAAAAAATAAATATGAAAATTACGTACCATTTAGTCCAATCTCCCATTGTTGATCGCTGCCAATGTCTACTCTTTTTAATCTCTATTAAGAGCCAAAATAATACGTAGAGCCGTTTTACCTGTAGGTAAAAACAAATCGGCATTTTCCCACAGATCGCAAAGTTATAACTCTGAAAGATTGAATATAGTTTTGTTCATCCAAACGTTGTACCAAAGCTTTGCTTCTTGGTCAAACTCAGCCAAAGAATAAAATTCTTTGAAACTTGCAGCTTGTAACATAAAATCGGCTTTTGAAAGTTTAATCATACTTCCCGGATCAAGCAAAAATAATGAGAACGCTGGGATCTTCTCTTCCGAAAATTGATTTTTCAGCGATGAATTTGGGAATCTTAATATGGAATGAATATTGACCTTTCGAATATTTCATTTGTGTTGTCGCCATGTGATTTTGTCTGTAATGCTATTTAGAAACTAGCCTGGGTGGTTCTATATTAGTACCAATATCATCAGCAATCTTGTCAGCTGTAGAAAAAATTGAATCCATCAGAATGTTTGCATTTTCACGATGGTTGGAGACAAGCTTAATAATTCTTGGTATGTGCTTTGCACATTGCATTAAATGAAAACTTTTTGACTGCAGTACGTTAGCAACCTGCTCAATTAAAGTGAAATATTCAGATATGACAACCACGCAAATGATAAATACCGGTTTCAATGCAGCGCAATGAAGCTGAAATGCAGTTTTTTGGGTCTTGCTGATTCCTTCCATAGTTAGTTTCTGCAATCCCTCGATAATTTTAACGAAGTTCCTCTTAAATATTGCCATACTTTTATATTTATGAGACCATCTAGTTTCACAAAGCATGAGTATATTGGAAGTATACTTTCTTCTTGTACTTGAATCTCTTAAAAAATGTATAATATCCTTGATTGTAGATACAGTATTGCGTATTTCCGGCATAGTGCTAAAAATTATTCACAACTAGATTAAGCCTATGACTGGCACAATTAAAATACATTGATTTTTTGTATGTCGCTTTTAAAATAGCTTGCACTCCTCCAATTTTACTAGCCGTAGTAGCACATCCATTGTACCCTTGGCCCACAGATTTTTTCATCCAGTTCTTCTTTTCTTAGGAATCCATCATCCGCTGAAGCTATTGTGTTTGTATCCATTCTTTCTAATTCAACAAAGCCAAGATATTCTTCAAGAATCAAAATTGAATCGAATCCCTTTTAAGAGGTGCTCTTTACCGATAATGCCTGCGCTATCGATGTCCAAAATACTATAAAT
This sequence comes from Amiota albilabris, assembly GCA_037040105.1. NCBI lineage: Eukaryota > Metazoa > Arthropoda > Insecta > Diptera > Drosophilidae > Amiota > Amiota albilabris. The sequence continues at coordinate 4,612 of JBANCV010000298.1, forward strand.
AGCAGCGTTCTTGGCATGGCGATTAATTCAGCTTTTATAGCATCTCCGCAGAAATGTATTATTTATCTATCAACACTTTCTGATTGACAATGGACACGTGAGAAAAAGGACACTTTGAACATTTAGGGTCTTCATGCAAGCGAATAAATAATATAAAGTTGTGCATCGATTGATGCTCACAAATCGAATAAAAGCGTTGCCAACTTTTGCATTAATTATTAATTGGCAGTAAAATAATATGGTAAAAGTAAACAATAAACGCCACAGGTAGTGAAAAAGTGGTGTCATTTTTCATTATTTGTTTATATTCAACATTTACTTGTGCACATGAGAACAGCTGTTCGCATACATTTTTGCTATATGTCCAGTTCACAAAAAAGGGGTCGTTCATGAAAATGACCACACAATTATATACATTTATTTCGTTTGTGCGATTTATTCGCTTTCATGAAGACCTTATTATTTGGGAACTTATAAGAATACTAGCTCAGCCCGCAACATTATTCGCGTGGACTTCAATTTTGGTATTATATTTTAGAAGTGGCACACAACGTCACAACAATAACAACAACACAGAAAATTCAAGAAGCAGCACAGCATAAACAATGAAAATACATACGAAAATCTTTCTATATGCAAAAACTTAAAAAACAATTTTTTTTACCCTTATGTTATTGAAAAACTTTGTAAAACGGTTGAAACAAACACTAAATGTTACTTAAAGCTTGCTGCAGCACATCGGTATAAACCGCAATCAATTCGGTTAAGCAGTTCAAATTATCATTTTTTGCTGTTGTTTCGACTGCGACTTACTTTTTTTCAGAAGCAAAAGAAAAAGTTAAAAGCAGAAAAAAGAATCTTATTAAATTTTTTTTTTAATCTTTTTTTATTATTGTACTATATCTCAAGTATTTGAAACTATCAATAAGTGATCAGATTCTTACTAACTAAAAAACAAAAAAATTATATTTCAGAGCCATTGCTTAGAACCAGATGATTATATGAAATGCACAAATTAATATAAAAGCGAATAGATTTAACCTAATTTGTGATTAAAATTATTCGAGGGCGGTTCATTAAGTACCTGTGTTTGAAGATAGAGGATGTTCCTGAGTGAAGTTAGTGTTATCACCGTGTGCTGCCATCTATCAGACTACGTTAATACAAATTTCAGACCGATTGATAGGTTAGTTTCGATTTGGCAGCCTTCCGAGTCAGATGTGTTTCGTGATTTTCGCTATGATGGAAAAAAAGCAGTATCGTTTAGTAATTCGCTTTTTGTTTTTGGATAGGAAAAAATGCGAGGAGATAAAAGCAAAGTTGGGTGCTGTTTATGGGGACACGTCGCCATCTATGACCACTGTTAGATATTGGTTCAACTAATTTAAACGTTGGCGAACATCCGTGTTTGATGAGGAGCGACCAGGACGACCGGCAGACGTGGTTACCGAGTAAATCATTGAAACAGTCCACGACATGATTCTCTCTAATCGACGAACGAAAATGCGCGAAGTAGCAAAGACCATAGGTGTGTCGACCGGAACGTCAATTAATATTTTACATGATAAGTTTTGATGAAAAAATTGGCGGCCCGATGGGTGCCGTGATTGCTCACGCTGGACAACAAGCGGATGTGGCTGTTAACTTTGAAGCAGAGTTTGGGGTAATTTAAGCGAGATCCGAAGGACTTTTTGCGTCGAGTTGCCACCGTTCATGAAACGTGGATTCATCATTACACACCAGAAGCAAAGCAATGATCAAAACAATGGATTTCTCCCGGTGAATCTGCACCGAAGAAGGCGAAGACAGTCCCATCGGCCGGTAAAGGCATGGCGACGATTTTTTGGGATGCGAAGGGCGTCATCTTCATGGATTTTTTAGAAAAAGGAAGAACGATCACTGCACAATACTGCAGTGAGTTAGTGAACCGCTTCGACAAAAAATTAAAGGAGACACGGCCGCATTTGGCGAAAAAAAGGTGTTGTTTCATCACGATAATGTACCAGCACATATGTTGTCTCCTCCAAACTGCATGAATTGCATTATGAATTGCTGCCGCACTCGTATTCACCCGTTCTGGCACCATGCGGCTTTTTCTTGTTCCCTAACGTGAAGAAATGGCTCGCGGGAAATAAATAAAGCTCAGACGAGGAAGTAATCGCCGAGACAATGGTGCATTTTGGAGAGTTCGTTGGCAGAAGTATATCTTTCTAAAAGGGGACTATGTTGAAAAAAAAAACATTTTTTGAAAAGAATGGTGTCTTCATTTCTAACACGTGTACTTAATGCACCGCCCTCGTATTTCTTCGTTTCAAACGCGTGTAACCTTCGTCTTGAAGCACATTTTTGGCCAAAATATTGAAATGGACTCTAAGTTTGTTACTATATTTTTTTTTTTCAGGCGTACCACGACAGTGGGTATATTCAGGTCCCTGTGGATATTAGCATGTCTTAAGTACCATGGAGCTCCAATAATAATTCTTAAAGCTTTTGACTGCACTCGCTGTGGGCATAGCATTTTCCACATCTTTATTCCATATGTTCATATTGGTTTTAACATGGCTTTATACAAAAGCACTTTGTACTCTAGAGGTAAAGATGATTTCGTACTAAGCATCCCCAGCATACTGTTCATTTTGAATTTAATGCTCACAATTTTTTTTACCAATATGATAGAGCCACATGAGTCTTCGCTCCAAGTGGATACCAAGATATGATTTCATTTTGCTGAGGTATGCTCAACATGTTAATATTCATGGCAGGGCACGATTTTTTCCTCAGAGTGAATGTGATGTGAACGCATTTGGATTCGTTAGCCCTTATTCTCCTAGATTTAAGCCAAACTTCTACCGCAAATATATGATTTTGTAGAATAGTTGTAGCCTCTCTGACGTTATTTTGTCATGGCCTAGATCCTTTTTTGGTTGAAGTTGCTCTAATAATTTAATTATGTTTTTTGTTTTGAAAACCATTGGCTTACTTGGCGGATTAAGAAAAACAACATGATGGTTACGGGAGATGGATTTGGAGTGAAAACAGATTGGAAGTGTTCAGCAAATACACTTCCGTTTTAAGAGTCGGTGCGTGCCCAGTCTCCATTACTTCGAATTGGTGACTCGTAAAATATAGGGCGATTTAGGCTTTTAATTGCTTTCCATAATGAATACCGTGTTTGATTAGTAGGAGTAAAATTAGTAAGGAAATCGTTAATATGACTTTCTTTTCCTTTCTTTAGAGCACAACATAATTTGGATGTGCAGAATGCCAGAAGCTTTTTAAGATTTGGGAAAAGGTGCAGTTGGCATAGCCTTCTTATCTCTCATTTATTTTTGATCAAGCCTTTGACTGATTCATCAATATTACGATTAGGGGAAACACGATAGATATATCGTTTCATTTATAGATTTTACTGTTCTAGCTATTTAGTTGTAACAAATCAGTCAGTGCACTTTTTTGTTTGTCTATTTCGTAGTTAGTCTTTAAGGAAACATTTTTTGGACATGAGTACTTAGAAATTTTCGATAATTAACCAGTTTATATGTTTTATATATATGATGGAGGACAACGAGTCTAACGACGACGATGCTGTTAAGTCATTACGATTAAAACCCCTAGAGACAGGAAATTCGATCAGGTCTGGAATCTCCTGTCGATCAGTTGGCCCATACGTTGGATGCCCTGTAGAAAGAACATGAAGCTTAGCGTTCAGAATACTACCAAGAAGTTTCCTTCCTCTAGGTGTAACTATTCTAGATCCCTGTAATGATATTTTTCATTATAATCATCTGCAGCTAAAAACATTGGTCTAAGATTCGCAAAAAAAAGTTTTTAAACTGTTGTTCGCTTATACATTGAGACGGCGGACAGTACACAGCTACCAGAATCATATTGTGAGAATATTCTTGTAGCTTGACTAAAGTGGACTGGAGATATTCTTCACTAACCTGCTCTAGTAAACAATGTTTTAATCTTTTTATCAAAAATGCTGTGCCTCCACGGGCCGAATTTCTAGGATGCTTAGTATTGTAGAAAAGATAATCTGGTATTCTGGCTTGATAAGAACATTAGCATTCCAGTGACAAATTTTGAGATTCAACATTATGGTTTGTTTAAGATGTTTTGCATAAGCATGGATTAATTCCTAATCAAATCCTGAATCATATTGTGCATTGCAGTCATAAACTGATTTAGAGTAAACATATATACAAAAATCGGCATTCGTTGTATTGAATCTAGCAGAATCGATTTGAACGTCATGTAAACAGGGTAATAAACATGGTATGTGATGCGCTATGCTACGCAAGCTCATGTTTTACGATCAAAAAAATTAAAGAATGTATTGCGCGGGTGGGTAGCAATCGAATGATTTTATTTTTTTTTTTCGCATCTGCAATAAATAATTGGTAATACAACAAATCTAATTTTAATTCATAATAATTAAAGTTTAATAAACCGAAGCTGACTATTGACCTTTATTTTAATAACATACTCCTTTAATTATCGCTTCTAATAATTTGCGATGCTAGCAGTGTCATTGTCTGCAGTAACCAGGCTTGCCAACTCCCAAAAATATTTACCCCTCAAGCAAAGTGAAAAACCCTTAAAAGAAGCCTAAAATAGGAACAATCTATGTTTTGAAATATTTTTCATTATAACTAATTTATAACATCAAATATTAAATCATTTTCTTCTGCTTCATCTGAATCTAACCATCAATAAACTTTGCAACATATCTATAGATACAAAAGAACTTTTTCTTTTCTTTTGTATAACTCCATCATTAAACCAATTTGGACATATGCTTCAGAGCGCGAGTAATGTTGAGCTTATTCAAAGATCTCAATCTAAAATTCTCAGGACAATAACAGGCGCTTCATGGTATATCAGAAATGCCACAAAGATCTTAATGTACTGATTGTAAAAGTTGAGTGTTTGAAGCGGAAACGTACATGTGGGGATAAACTTGTTCACCATGTTAATCCATGGCCATGGCTCTTTTTCATACAAGAAATTCATTTCGTCTCCGTCGCAATGATCGTCCAGCCCTTCTTTTAAGATAGAGTCACATAGTGAATTCCTTCACTTGTGGGAATGGTAAGTATGTATGTCTATATTATTTTATATAGAGAATGCGTGCTCGACAGTTGTGTTTGACATTGGTAGTGTATAGAGCGTCATTGTAAACTTCAAAATAGATTATGTTGAAGTTTTTTATTTAATAAGGTAATTTCCTCAATTGACTGTGATATTGTAATAATTTCCATATTATTATTAAATAAAGACAATTATTTAATTTGTTGCGTGCAATACCAACGCTTCGCTATATTCTTCATCTTCTTTACTCTCTTTGTTCTAACCCAGCTATGTTTATTTCACATAGCTGTGTTTAACCAACTCATTTTACCCTATTTTTATTACAAGTTTACAATGCAAGTTGTACAAGTTTAAAAAAATGTTTTTTTTTATAACAATCACAGGGAAAAGTGACGTCATTGAGGGTTGTAGTAATTGAAGGAGAATTTAAAAAATAATCTATTTTTTCAACAACTGTCGACTGGTCGCCCCGCAGTGTTGGGTAATTGCTGCCTTTTTTAACTCATTTTAGACTCTTTTTTCCCCCAAAAAACAGCTGATGATGGCCCAAAAAATAAACAAATAAAATAGGCAAATTTGAAACTGTACAATTTTTATTCAAATTTTAATGAAATATGCAGTAATGAAGAAAATAGGAGCTGAAAGAATTATGTGCATATCCTGCATATGTTTTTAAATCATCTATGTTCCTCAAAGAATCCATTTTCATTCATCACAATTAACTGCAACGTTCCATGTATAGCTGACAGCTTAAAAAAAAAAACAGTGTAAACAACTAATTTTTAAACAGCCTAGTTTAAGTAGTCTAAATTTATTATGGTAGTCTAAATGGTAATGGAATCCGCTTCTTATAGTGCATCGCTGCTTTAGACTTTTCCTTTAAGTTAGTTGAAAGAAAACGTTCTCGAAAATTTACGACAACCCCCGAAAACATCACTACAGTTTTCCAATAATTCCTCTTTTGTTTGTGGCAAACATGCGACTATTTACATCCAGTCACTTAATTAACCCAAATGCAATACATGACTGAAGACCAGTGGTTCGAATGCATCATCAACAACAGAAAATTATTGTACTATTCAGTTCCCTTTGAGTCATAACATTGTAATCTTATAGTCGAGTTAGACTGAGGAAAAACCAGTCTTTTTTTATAAAAGGTTTAAAAACCTGTCTTTTTATTACAGCAACCACAGGGAAAAGTGAGAGTTGTTGTTATAGAAATCGAAGGAGTTTTTAAAATGTTTAAAACTACTTTTCAACAACTGTCGAAATTTTTGTTTTTTTTTTTATGTTATTTTTGACTTTTATCCACATTTTTTGTTGCTCGGCAACAAGAAATAGCTGATTATTGCCCAAAAAAATTAATGAAATAAAATTTGCAAATTTTAAATTGTAAAATTGTTGTTAAAATTTTAATGAAATATACAGAAAGGAAGAAAATAGGAGCTGAAAGAATTATGTGCTTATATTGCTAATGTTTTTAAATCATATATTTTCCGCAAAAAATCCATTTAATTGGGCGCAAATTAAAAATGCGGGATTTTTTCGTATTTTGAGCTTTTATTGAGAAAAAATGGTTATATGTTTAATTGTCAAAGTACTGTCCATCGCTAGCCACTACTTTTTCCCATCTTTCTGGTAGCATATGAATTCCGTTGCGAAAAAACTCGGCCTGTTTGGCCTCTTTCCAGTCATTGACATATTTTTTGGCTTGCTCGTAAGAACGGAAGTGCTGGTTAGCCAGGTAATGCGTCATCGATCTGAAGAGGTGGTAATCAGATGGAGCAATGGAGCTGTACGGCGGGTGGGGTAGGACTTCCCATTTGAGCGTTTCCAAGTAAGTTTTTACGGCCTGTGCAACATGCTGCCTAGCATTGTCATGTTGGAAAATTACTTTGTCGTGTGTCTCGGCGTATTGTGGCTCAGCTCAAACACATCAATTGTCGTCGGTAGACCTCTCCCATGATCGTTTCATTCGATTGCAGCAGCTCATAGTACAACACACCCAGCAGGCCCCACCATATACAGAGCATGAGCTTGGCACCATGAATATTTAGCTTGACCGTCGATGATGAGGCCTGGCCGGGTAGTTGTATGATTTTTTTCGCTTGGAATTGTCGTAATGGATCCACTTTTCATCGCCAGTAACAATACGATGCAAAAAACCATTTCTTTTCTGTCGCTGAAGTAGTTGTTCCCACGTAAAAAAACGTCTGTCAGCGTCTCTCGGCTTCAATTCATATGGGACCCAATTTCCTTGCTTTTGGATCATTCCCAATTGTTATAAACGATGGGAAATGGCTTGGCGTGTTACTACCAATGATTTTGTAAGCTCTTCTTGTGTTTGACATGAGTCTTCATCGAATAATGCCTCCAATTCGGCATCTTCAAACTTTTTCAGTTGACCAGGCCGCTCCTTGTCTTCCACGTCAAAATCACCACTTCTAAAGCGTACAAACCATCTCTCGCACTGTGAAATCGACAGAGCATACTCCGGATTTTTACGTTTATGAGGTTCTTCTACTATTATTTTACGTTGAAGAAGATGCCGCATATTATATGTAGGATGTAGCTCACTCTGTTTTAGTTTTGGAATATTACGCTCCAGTTAAATGCATTTTATTATTTTTTCTATTCAAATTGTTTACGCTTCACTAAAGACAATTTTGTATGAAATGTTCGAATACCTGGATGCAATTTAGTCATAAAAAAAGCATGATGATTAATTTAAAGGTCAGCTGCCCCAACGGACCACCTCGCTACGCCCATGTGTATAATCATAGATCACGCCAATTCACACAATGTTCTATTAGCACGTTCCACCACTCCGTTTTGATGTAGTTTGTACTGCATTTTATCGTGAACGCCTGTCGAGGAGACAGAAAAAGATCAATCAAAGTCCCTTGGATATAATTAAATTATATCCGCAGGTACCAAATCATAACTAATATGGGTAGCATGACTTCCCCTTGGTGAGGAGTTGAGGCTTATCCTAAACCTCTTGTTGTGTTGGGCATGTGGTTGAAAACGCAACTCCACGTCGAGCCCTAGCTCTGCCCACGACTTCGGTTTCAACCACAGCCCCCACGGTACTCCCTCTAAGGGGACCGTACCCATGATCAGCATGGAAAAGTTTGTGGGGACCAGTCAGGTCGCGCCATATACCATGCTCGTTCAGATACGCATCAATTTTTTTATTTATATATGCTGTTCCGTTGTCACTACGAAGAGTCACCTTACAACATATCAAATACTTCGTTCTTTGACTTTAGAAAATAATCTGTCATTAACCTTGATTTTTCGTATATGATGGTAAGAAAATATCTTGCCCCTCCTCTACATGGTATATTAATCGACCCGCATACATCTGAATGTATTATTTCTAAAGAACTCTCCGATCTTCGTCCTGATTTTTGAGGAAAATGAAGTTTACTCATCGAGCATATATTGCAAATAAATTTATCATTATATTTCTACAGCTTGATACCTGTCATCATTTGCTTTTTTTGCAATTCTTTCAGACTTGCATAATTAAGATGATCATATCTACTATGCCATATTTAATTATTATTGTATTGTACATACTGCTCACAAAGATTCTGATTTTGTTTTCACCATGTACAAGCCGTTGGTTTTATTGGCTTTCAATACAATTTCCTTGTGTTCATTTAAGATCTTGTCGAACTTAACTGCCTTCCGTTTTCAATTGCTTTACTCACAGATAGAAAGTTCGCATTCAATTTTGGTGCGTATAACACATTCTTCAAGCAACCGATTTTATTTTGTTTGGTTGCAAACAACACTTCTCCACAACCAATTGCTTGAACGATCGATTAAACCAACCCAATTTCCTCTTCATGCTCTTTCAAGTTCACAAACATATTACGATTATTAAACATGTGTGACGTAGCTCCACAGTCGATGTAAAAACATGAATTGTTTTCATTGTTGGTTTGAGTCATCGAACAGACGATACTGAGAGGTCCTCTTTATTTTAATTCCTCTGCTTCTGCCCACATTGACTCGCATAGAGTCGTCTTTACCATATGTGTAGCATATCTCGTTGAATTTCTTCACCTCCTTCTTCTTATTCTCTTTGTTCGAGGAACGAACATTGAACGCTTGGTGTTGGGTGTCATATTTTACACATATTCTATACAGCTCTTGCGCTTTACGCCTTTCCGACTCTAGTAAATGGTCACGCGTTTTCATTTCAATATCAAAACTTTCGAACGACTTTGATAGGCTGGATAAGAGCATTATGCTGAGTAATTCGACTTTAATGTTAACTACTGCCATCAATAATCCCTCTGTCGTCGTGCTAAACGTATTTATGAACTCCACAATACCTTCGTTATCTGTTAACCTTATATTAAGTAGCTTCTTATATAATGTAATCTTCTGGGTGGGACCTTTCGGCCTGTAAACTCCTGCAGTTTAATCCATGCTTCTGATGCAGTCTTACAGTCCTTTATATGCTGTAATTGTGTCGGTTTTCATCATTGATGTTCCATAGCGAGAGTAATTCTATATTGGTTGCTCTCGCTTTGTCCTGGACCACTTTCCGAAATCCGTCTATAGTGTCCATAGTTAGTTTCATCTAGTTTATGAATTGAATACACTGACGACATCCTGGGCCTATAACCTGATTTGAATCACTTTAATGATTGAAAAGCTAAGTATAACTTAATGTTAAAATGTAAGTACATATACACGTGCGTTTACTTATGTTTATCAAGTGTAAGTGAGTAACAGAAACAGAAAACAAAAGTGTTGTAAACTTTGGACACTAAAATTATGATAATAACAAAAGGATACGTTGTATAGGAGGCCTTTACTTTAACTTGTACTTTAACAAATACTTTATTTGAACTCGGTTGATTATTTGTATTGTTAGAACAAAACCTAAGACCTTTTTTTAAGAAGTCGACTTGTATTTTGAGTTTCGCCTTTCTTAAGTCTTTCAGTACGGCCAGTTACTGCTTTCGTGTTCGTCTAATAATGTACTAAATATGAGTATATCGTCCGTATAAATGACACAAGTTTTATTTATATGTTCTTTGAGGGCATTACTCATTAGTCTTTGAAATGTAGATGGGGTATGTTTTAACCCAAAAGCCATCCTACGAAATTCGTAATAACCCGACAGCGTTCAAAATGCTGTGTTTGGTCTATTTGCATTTCGTACCATTTTCTGGTGGAAACCTTCTGCAAGGTTTATAGTGGTAAAATACTGTGCCCTTCCTAACTTATCAAATAAACTATCCAAGTTCGGCACTGGGAATTTTTAATCGATTTTTGATATCGTTATGTACTCTATGACTAATTTGTATTTTTCTTCTCTCTGAGTTGTCCATATTTTTCTCTCCTATCCAGAAAGGAAAAGGAAAATTATTTTCTTTTATGATATTATGTCTTAGCATTTCATGACCTGTTGTTGCATTGCTCTTTCATGGAAATGCGGATATCTATTGTATATATTGTCTTTCCAATATCTAGGTTTATCTGTTTTTGTTACTATTTGGTGTTGTATCACTTTCATTGCCGATAATTCATCACCGTTTTTAAAATATAAATCTTTGAAGTATTCATCAGTGGCGTACCGTGGGGGTAAATGAGGCCATGGCGGCATTCTAAAAGTGGCAGCGGCAAGTTAAACACCAAAGTTTTTTTTTATAATATGTTTATGTACCATTTGTCCATTTTCGCACAACCGTTGCGCGGGAGAACAACAAATAAGAGTTTGCTCTAGCTACGATGACAAAGAATAACGTAAAAGAGATCAAATAAATATAAATATATGAGAGTTTGATCTAGCAATGAAGACAAGACAGAAGTCCCGCTAGCAATTGATAGAAAACGATTTTACAAAGGTTTGTTGTTGATAAACAAAGACAATTTGTACTCCACGAAATTAAGATTACACTTCGACTCGCGTGAGTGACGAGTTATTTAATTATCTACCTGTCTAAAATTATTGTTCTAGTAAACCTCTCCAACTAAACATGACAAGGGCAAAAGAAAGTGGAGCACATTATCGGAATAAGAAGAAAGCAAAGAATGAGAATATCAGGAAGAATGAAGGAACTATACTGAAGTTTGTGAAAACGCCAGAGTGTACTTCCATCTTCGCCAGAATCTACGCCAGGACATTCAAGTGTGAGTTCTTCAGAGATTTGTGTTGTTCGAGCCCAAGAAGTAGATCAAATAGCCGGTACTGACGTTTTTGCAACCTTTGATTGATAGTAGGAATATATCAGATTCAAAAACTTCTGCTGTGATAGCTGAAATTTCGACACAGACACAAATTATTGATTTTAACGTCATTGGAAATTGGCCTAAAAATATAGATTCAAACATAAGGTTGCTATTGATACAGAGACCCTGAATTCGTTCACAGATGAATACAGATTTCTCTATAGAGTCGAGAGTATCACGCACGGGTCAATCAGACATGGACTCTACAACATTAAAAGTATTATCAAGGAGACGTCTGACTAGAGATTTTTTTTAGAAAATTTTACGCTCTTGAATGGCATATTCTCCTTCGATAGCTTTATTGTTTTGTTTCAATTGTCTTGTATTTGAAATTTCCAATTTATCAAATGCATCCAAATTTTACTTCACGGACTGATTTAATACTAACTGAAAAATGATTCTCAAGGTTGCTGTTAGTGAAAATCACTAATGCTGGTGGGCCAGCGAAGCACATACAACTTATTATGTTATTTTTAAACCGAACTCACTGGATTCTAATAGATAAGTGATTTCATTCATTTGAACATTGTTGCCCTAGGCAAGCGAACAAAAGAAAGATAATGCAAGACGGTGAACAACGCGTTTGAAAAAACCGGACTTGGTTTGACAACTGCAACTCGAAACTTTCCATCAGGTCCTGGAATGGTTTCAATAACTACACCAATTAACCTGATTCGAGGTGGTTGATTGATTTCATGAATAACCACTACTGTGCCAAAATTTAAATTGCCTGACTCGTTGTTCCTTTTTTAGCGTTGTTGCAAGCCCAGGAGGTAGTCACGTGACTAGACTCTCCAGAAACATTGTTTGACAGCTGAGACAAGCTGCCACCGCACGATGGTTTTTTTTCTCAAATTTCTGGCATAAAGTCGAACAATTTTTGAAAACAAAACAAAATTAATATTACAATAAATATTCTTAAAATACATTCTTCAGGTGAAAGCAATTCAGAAATATTTTTGAAATATGGCAACCTTTAAATTTTAGTAGACTTTCAAAGTCAAATGTTCAGCTGCTTATTGTAGTAAAACAGACGTTAATGTATTGTCAAACTTTGCGCTTATACAAATTTAACATGTGCGATGAAAAAGTGAAAATTATCATTGGAATTGAAAGTTCAAGGTATGTTAAACGTGAAAACAGAAAGAGAAATTTTTTTGTACTTGTTAAATGTTATTTCTGTTTACTGTTTTGTTATATCCTAAAGTAGAAAAAAAACTTAATCAACATGCCCGTGTATCATGGAGTGAAAACTAACTTTCTGCCAATTTGTGCCAAAATTCAATTATGTGGACTCACAGTAAAAGTATGTATTTAATCATGTTGGTAATACTTTTTGCGACTTATCTGGATATCTTTCTACTATATATTTCGATCTGAGTTTCTATGGGAGGTACCCCTCCTAGTAGTCGGAGTATCGTGCAATTTTTATGGTTGTTGAATATTCTTCAGAAACTCATAACGTATGCTCCAACCTTCACAATAATGGTTTCGAATCGGTGCATTGCAGTATAAACTGTTAGTACATTCAAATTTGCCTTCAGTTGATGCATAAAGTCCTGTAAGATGCGACTAGCAACCACAAAATTTGTAGCATTGTCGCAGTATAGTTTCTCAATGGGACCACGGCGACCAATAAATCTGGATAAACACAAAATAAAAGTATTAGCAGAAACATATTTAATTAGTTCTAAGTATACAGATTTCGACGCAGAGCAGATGAACACTGTTGTATACACTTTTATATGTTGCTTTCCACGAATTCCTAAAGAAGCTCTAATTGGAACAAACAAGTTCACTCTACTTCTTTCAAATGGCCGATGGCCTTGTAATCTATCAGCTGGAAGTTTGCCCAATTATCTGCTTTTGTAATTTTTTTCTAACATTTGTGCTGCACTCTCGACGCACGGTTCGTTAGCCAAATTGTTTGTCTAAGGAATCCGACAAGAGCTCGTGGTCCTGCATGACAACTGGTGGAATGCAAAAGACGAAGGTGTAGCGATACATACCTGCAATTCTTCGGTATCATCGGCGGAAATTTAACATTGCTTGCCAAAGGAACGTGGAATAAGTGTCCACCTACTCTCAACAATGTAATAGTTTTACTGCCACATTTTTCAACACAGATAAATTGATTTAATTTTTGATACGATGGTTGTAAGTTTAATGTTTTCTGCAATTTTTTTAATTTCATCTGCAAAAGCGTCCTCTTGTACAGCTTCAACAATTGTCAGAAAAGCACATCCTTACTCTGCAGCAGATGGTTCAACAGATATCCACCGATACCCTTTATGTAGATTGATGAAACAAAGCATGTATGCAACAATACGAATTTTTAAATAAGACGAAGAATATTGCACAATTTTGAAAATGGGATTTGGCTCAACATCGGTCGCGATGAGTGTAGTGACAACTTTCCTTTTTTCCAATGTCTTCTCTGAGTCTTATAATGGAAGATGAACATTTTTGAACCAATTCTCTTGTTCGCTTTGAAGAAACTGCGGACCTTCAAATCAAAATGAGTGTTTAAGTTCTGTAATTTTTCAACCTCGGGATTCATTTCTTGGATATCTGCAACTCGATAAGCAACGAAGGTATTTAACTTAGAGAGATAAGCCTGTAGCCAGTGCAGTACCACTTCTAAGTCAGCCCAAAACACAATTTGATCGACTGGAAATTTGATGATGCCACATATTTCTTCTAAAAGTTTGGTCAACAGATATGTAGCACACAATTCCAACGTGGGCACTGATTTCGTTTTCAATGGCGCAACTCTAGATTTTGCTGTCAGCAGTCTCAGAGATATGTCGCTAAGTTTTATAGTATGAATATATAGGCAGTAGCCATATGCTCTTGCTAATGCGTCTGAGAATCCATGTAGTTCAAGCTTAGCTTTTCTTGTAACTCCAACATGTCTTAGTATTGCTAACGAATCGAGCTCTGCAAAACTTTATGTTATCGATTCCAAGTCTCTTGAAATTGATTTGGAATCGGATCATTCCACCCTAGTTTAAGTTTCAAAATTTCTTGAATAAGAATTTTTGCATTGTAACGATTAGGCATAAAATCCAAGTGGGCCAAACAAACGAGCAGTGAAAGATAAAATTGACCTCTTAGTTGGCAAACTTCTGTAGCCCAAGTCCTTTAGGTTATATTTAAAGATATTTGCCTTTGGATTCCAAGTGAGACCTAAAGTCTTCGTATCTTCATGGTTTCCGAATTATATAATAGCTTCTTTTTGCTGATGATCATTAGCTTGGCAGTTTGCTGCCCAATTTGTTAGAATGAAACATGCTGAATTTAAGATGTGAAGTAACTCTAAGGGCAATGATCTTAGCTCCACCACAATATCAGCACACATTCAACAGATCAACTAAATAAAAGTTATACAAATGTGCAAGAAGGATGGGATTCTGCACACAATTCACTTAGATGTTTAAGATATTGGATTACTGAGAACCCTTCCCTGCTGTTCATTAAGTGACAGTATTAAGTCGATAAATTTGCAATTGATCAGTTGGTTTTTCTCTCCAAACAATTAACTGAAAATTCAGATGATCCTCAGTAATTTCCACATGACGATACATCTTGGTTACGTCAGCGTTCATTGCATATTTGCGAAAAGAAAATTAAAGAAGATTCGGATATAAGCATGGCTGTATAGTTGGTCCAACCAAAGGAATATCATTAAGCGATAGTTGTGTAGACGTTTTACATAATGTATCGAAAACTACGCGTACCTCTGTATCCAGTGAAGAGGTGGATTCTTGTAATGTGCTAACTAAAGAACTCGTATGAAGTTGTGTCGATAGTGTAGTTTTGCACCGTTCAGATGCTATCATCCGAATGCTGAATTTTGCAAAATTGGTTCGTTTTTTTTTCCATATCTCACCTGCTCTTCTTTCAGTAAACCAAAATATTCATCTGCTCCCAAAAGTAAATCAATCCGTTGCGGTTTATAATAAAGGGGGTCTGCCAATATAATTCTATCGTGAATTTTTAAATACGTTGAAATAACTGCCCTTGCCAGTTGACTTTAATACGACGAATTCTGCATCCGTCTCATAAGAATTTTTGCGGGATTCAATTGTCGCCTGAACCACCTGTTGAGCCGAAAGATTTGACTTTCCTACACGTAACAGGTTGATATATTTTTTAGTTCTTTTTAGATTTAGATTATTTGCTAACTCCTCGGTGATAAAATTCACTTGCGATCCTGAGACTAATAAAATTCTTGCAATTTGTTGTTGGCTGGCCAGTTTGTCCTTGAATGTTTACAACGGCAGTAGCCAAAATAACCTGATCATCAGCCACTGACGCGTGATTAGCAGCCGATACGGTATTCAATGGTTGAGTGGTTGTAATTAATTGCCGACTGTCCGCAGATGGCGTTGTAAAGTTCGTTGAATACCCATGCAACAAAGTATGGTGGAGTTCAGAGCAGACCTTACAATGTATCGACTTACAAGCTGAAACATTATGCCGTTTTTCCAAACAATTGAGGCATAACGGGAATCTTTTTACAAAATTAAATCGCAACATTTATAGTAGCAAAGGAACTTCATACAAGAATATAATAATCATCTGATTTACAAATGTACATTTACTTCCTTGGGATTCCATCGTGTGAGCAACAGACAGTGCTGTTTCTCCAACATTTCTAAATTGACTTTTGAATTTCGAATGTCTTGAAGTAATTTTCTCGGCTGATAAATGTTGGTACCGTTTGTTGAGCGCTGCCTCACAATCACTCCAAAATGAAATTTTGTCGTATTGTAAACTTTCTTCCCATTTTGGCTTTGTTTTTGCCTCTACCGTAGCCATCACAATGTGTATCAGCATAAAATTAGCTATTTTCTTATCATCTCCATTCGACAATAAAGACTCGTACAATGCTGATACAATATCGATCATGGTACGCAATCCTATTGTGGAAAGGTTTTGTATGTTGGGTATATCGAAGAGAAATTGTTTAAAAAAATATTAGGATGTCGTTTCAAAGCAGCTAACGCCTTTGGGTGCTTGTCATCCGTTACTTGGTATGCCTTCACTGTTCCTAAGGCTTCATTCTCCAGACAAGAAATCAAGTGATTAAATTTTTCCACTGGCGACAAATATTCATTGTTGCCTACTAAGCTAGTGAATAATCCAATGAAGTTCGTATATCTAGAATAGTCTCCACTGAATTTCGGCAATATCATTTCTGGTAAGCGATTGCTATGCGGGGCAGATGCCGTTGGCTTTGTATTAGTGTTGGGACAGCCTTTAGAACGGTAAAAAAAAAAAGCTAGAAGTGCCTTTATCGAGATGCATACAAATCCGGAGGAAAAGCCATTGCAAATAAAAATTGCTTATTTCTCGCTGGATGTCAAAAGTGTGATCAATATATTGTAGTAATAAGTAGTAGAAGTTAATCTTGTAGTAATAAGTAGCATAATGTAGTAGTATAAGTTAGTCTTAAGTTTTAGGTAGAGCCACTGTGCAATAATATTTATTTGATAAGTTAAGCCCAATGTAAGTTATTCGAAGTGTTGGGAAATGTACAGTTACTTTTTGTGTATGCAGGGCGAATACTGCGAGCTGAACTATGAAAAAATTATAAAGGGAATTGAAGCGTTGAACAAAGTGGTTGTGAGTTTAAGTCGCCTACAATTTTTAGAACTGGGATCGACTACATTTTTTTTACATTCATATAACAAACATTTCTTTTTGTATGTACCTGAGTGTATTGTGTATGCATATTTAATTTATTTTGGTTGCCGGCTACAATAGCGCAACAACCATAACAGTGCTGACAAAGGAAAAAGAGACAAAAAGGAAGATGAGTGACGGCTGGACAATTCCTGAACTAAAAGAGGCGTGTCAAGAATTGGGCTTATGCACGCAGGGCAGCAAAGTTGAATTGATTGCGAATTTGGAGTATGCACCACATGATGGTGAAAAACGAGTGTCTACAAATAAACGATGAAAAAAGAAATGAAGCTATTGAGAATGAGTGCGATAAAAAAGCAGATGAAGTATTAAGAATGAGAGTGATGGAAAAAGTGACGAGATCGATCAGAAAAATGTCAAGAACAACGACGAGCAACAGAGCGACGACGCGCAGCAGAACAATGATAAGCAGCAGATCGACGATGATCAACGTGAACTGTTGAATAAAATAAAAATGTTAAAAAAAGAGCGAAGATTACTCATAGATTACGCGTAGATGATTTGCTGGAAGGGTTAATAATATTTTTTGGGTCAAAGGATACCACAATAATGATGCGGAAAAAATTCGATATGCGGCAGTGGTGTTCTGAAGAAAAATTTGTGGATTACTATAATGACAAAGTCACCTTAGCGAACGCTCTGGGTGTTGGTGAGGAGGAGACAATTGAATATCTGCTAGAAGACATCCCTGATGTGCAGATAAAAAACCAGGTGTTGATGCAAGGCTGTAAAAATAAACAGGATGTCTTGGAAGTACTAGGCAAGGTGCAGCTAAACGTTTTTCCGACGCTACAAACTAATAAACCATTAGGATCAGGAGGACAGCTTCAGCCATTTTGGCGGCTGGTTGTAAAAAACCTAAACGAGAGTTCGGAGTATGCTTTGGTTGCGGTGGGCTGTGACTGCTGGCAAAATTTGTAAGATATTATAAATTTGTTTTAGATGATATTAAAGATAATTTTGTTCTTTTAGAATGTTTAATAGATACCGGAAGTCCTATCAGTCTCATCAGAAAATGCGAAATTCCTGGAAGAGTTAAATTAAAGCCAGTTAAAAATGTTATGTTTAAAGGTCTGAATGAAAGCATATTAAAAGTTTTTGGAAAATTTGCATGCATAATAAAGAGTTGAACAGGAATTTGTGTTTGTTGATGATGATTCTATTATGGGGTATTCTGTTATATTAGGCAGAGATTTTTTAAGTCAGAATAACGTACGTATTTTGTGGAATGATAGCGGAAAAGTGAAAAAGGAAATTGGTAGAAGCAAAGAGAAAAAGGAAGTTCACGATTAGTTAGTTTTTTAGAAAACAAATATTAGCGATCGACGTAAGCGAAGAAAACATTAGTATTAGTGTGGGAGATGAGTTTTCATCCTCAGAAAAACTAGTGTCATGAAATATTTAAAACGTGTTATTTGCAGCCAGAGCGACCTAGTGAGCCAAGTGTTCGTAGCGAAATGGAGAATGTCAAACCATTTAGTTGTCCTCCCCGTATGTTGTCTTATGGTGAAAAGTCCGAACTTCAGCATAAGAGAGCTAATAAGTGCTAGTGAATCCGAGTTTGTATCCCCTATAGTCTTTGTTAGAAAGAAAACAGGTGAACTAAGAATGTGCGTTGATTATCGTGTGTTAAATAAAATAACGGCAAAACATAATTACCCTATTCCTTTTATAGACGATTTGTTGAACAGATTAGCAAACAAGATGGTGTTTACAAAGCTTGACTTAAAAAATGGCTTCTTTCACGTTTTTATGGACTAAGAGTCTACTAAGTATACGTCATTTACCTCACCAATTTGAGTTCCTTAGAATGTCGTTTGGACTCAAAAATGCTCCGTCAGTATTTCAGAGCTTTATAAATAAAGTTCTTGCAGATATTGTTAAAAAGAGTGAGGTTACTATATATTTAGACGATTTAATGATTGCAACGACAGGGCTACAAGATCATTTTAAAATATTGGAGGAGATACTAAAAAGGTTGGTAGAAAACAAACTAGAATTAAGACAAGACAAATGTGAATTTGTGAAAAGTAGCGTTAAATATTTGGGGTAAACGATAGACGAATGAGGCATAAGTGCGAATGTAACAGGCATAGAAGTGATAAAGAACTTCCCGGTGCCAAGTAAGGAAGTTTCTTGGGGCTATATTGGTATTTTCGGCGCTTTGTACAATATTTTTCTGTGTAGCAAAACCACCACGTGATTTGACAAAGAAGGATAAGAAGTTTTCTTTTGGCATTCATGAATTAGAATCGTTTGAGACAAGCAAACTAAAATTAATGGAATCGCCTCATGTAGCTTTGTATGATCCGAAAGCAGAAACAGAATTACATTGTGATGCGAGTTCGATAGGGTTTGGTGCAATTTTGATGCAGAAAAGGGATGATAGTAAGTGGCACCCAGTTATTATTTTTCAAAAAGAACGACGAATACAGAATCTAGATACCACAGCTATTAGTTGGAAAGTTTAGCAATAATTTATGATCTGAAGCGGTTTTGTATATACTTACATGGGAGAAAATTTAAAATAATAACGGACTGCAATTCGTTGACTTTGACTTTGTATAAGAAAGTGTTGAACCCGAGAATCGCGAGGTGTTCACTTGAGATGCTCAAAACTATGACTAAGTAGTTGAACAAAGAGCTGGAAAACGAATGGGTCATGTAGATGCATTAAGTACGTAGGTTGCTGGTTAAGTCTTGACATATGGCAACAACAATGTTGAAATGTCAATGTATGTAAAATTTGTCACTTTTTAATGATAAATGTACTCAGAACGTTTTGTCATACGAGTGCTATTTGTATTGTTTACAGTGACTTGGAAAATTCGTTTCGGCTAAAAAATGGAAATTAATCATGAACATTTTCGTGCAATGATTTTTTATGATTTTCGACGTAGATTAACTCAACAAGAGTGTGCCGATCAACTCGCTTCGACTTTTCGTGATGAAGCACCATCCAGGGCCACCGTGTTTTGCTGGTTTTCTGAATTCAATCGTGGTCGTAGTTTTCTCCAGGACGAATTTCGTGAAGGTCGTCCAAAATCGGTTGTTGCCACAAAAAATTGATGCAGCGCATGAATGCAAGATCGTCATGTGACATATGTGAGCAATCCTTGCACATTATTGCATGAACATTTGGCTGTCAAAAAGATTTGTTCACGTTGGATACCGCATAATTTGACAATCGCGCAAAAAGAGGCTCGTGTCAATTGATGCAAAGAAATGTTGAATAAAATTCTATCGCGGTACTTCAAAAGACGTCTATAAGATCGTGACAGGTGATGAATCATGGATCTATGCATATGAGCCTGAAACTAAACAGCAGTCGACTGTATGGGTCTTTTAAGATGAGCCAAATCCAACAAAAGTTGTTCGCATACGAAGCACTTCGAAGCAAATGTTCGCCTGTTTTTCTAGAATAACCGGACATGTCGCCACCGTGCCATTAGAGAAACGTAGAACGGTTAATTCTGAATAGTACACCACCATATGTTGCTAGAAGTGTTCGAAGAAATAAGAAAAATCAACCGCAGAAGACGAATCATTCCTCATCACGACAATGCGAGCTCTCACACATCGGCTCAAACAAGTGACTTTTTAAACACTTAAATCGTCGAATTGATGGGTCATCCGCCCTATAGTCCAGATTTGGACCCAATGACTTCTTTTGATTTCCGCACACCAAAAATAAATTGCGAGATCAACGTTTTTCGACGCCTGAAGAAGCGGTTGATTCGTTCAAAACACATGTTTTGGAGATACCTCATTCCGAGTGGAAAAAGTGCTTCGAAAATTGGTTCAATCACATGCAAAAGTGTATTGATCTTCAAGGAGAATATTTTAAAAAACAATAAATGAATGAGGAATGGTGTAATTTACAAAAAGGTGAATAAAGATTTGTTATTGTTTTATGTGCCCGAAGCTATGGAAAATCACGTCTTACACAAATATCATAATGAAATGGTGGACCATGTTTGAGATAGAAAAAGTAAGAATGAAAATCATGTAAAAAACTGTTTGCACTGTATCGCTTTTTCGTCAAAGAGTGGGAAAAAAGAAGGGTTTTTACATAATGTACTTGTCTGAAGATGTGCACATCGACCCCTATGGTCCGATCAACAGCAAGGAATGTGCCAAGAAGCACATATTGGTAGTTATAGATGCATGCTCTATGTTCGTTAGGCTGTATCCTGTCAAAACGACAGCGACAAAAAAAAGTTATCGTAGTACTAAAAGACTATTTTAGGTCATACAGTAGACCGAAGTGTATAATTTCGGATAGGGGTAGTAGTTTAACGTCAAATGACTTTTTGGACTTTTTTACTATAAGTTGCCACTTCATGGCGCTGCAGAGATCACCTTCTTCTTTTGATTGAAACATTTTCATATTGACAACTTACTAGACAAGAACAATGAATATAAAAATCACGTACTACTATCACTTCGGGGACGTAGCAACGCGCGCCTGCAACAGTAGTATAATATATGATACATTCTTAATTTATAAATTTATAACGTTGATCCGTTGGGTGGAGCCTTTTCAACCTTCTCGGGCAATTGTTTGAATTAAGAGCTAAAGCAAGAGTGTGGCTGTATATTTGCTCTTTGATTGACAGGATGGCAAGATCATGGTGTATTAAGGTCCGCTTAAAGAACGAAAGAACACCAGTGAGCTGCAGAAAAGCTTTATTCTGCATAGCCTGAATTCGATTAATTGTGGTTCTTGCAGCTAGAGCTCAAAGCTGAATGACATACGTGTAGGATTGTATTATTATAGTCTTATATAGCGTTACTTAGGCAGCGAGATCGAGAGAGCTACCGGGTCGGATAAGCCATCGTAATTTTTGCATCTTATTTTTGCAAGTTCTGAGTTGAGATCAGGGATGCTTCTAAAGGAGAGTCGATCTGATGGAATCACTCCATATACTGCATAGTCGATTGGTCTAGAATAACGATGATGAATGGTTTAATGGTTGATCGGAAAACGTTGGGTGTACCAACTCTGTGTCGATTTAAGGGGTGGTTTACTAGATAAAGCGCATACCCAAACAAATTATAGAATGGCAAAGGGTTTTTATAGCCCGAAGTCGATGGAGCATTCCCCAATACAGGCAGACTTATGACCAACGTAACATCATTGGTTTTGCGAGCAACTTTAACATCTTTCTTTTTTACATGTTTGGGATTATTGCGCTTAAGTGATCTAGTGACGCGCAAGTTTCGCACATAGGAAGCATCCCGTGATGCTTTAGGCAAAAATCAGTCCGCCAAATTAGAGCAGCCAATTGGAAGATCACTAGCAATTGAAGCATGTTTCTAAGTGGGGCTACGGGAGAGCGATCCGGATGATAACTCATGATAAGAAAAAACAAAAGAAAATTTGTTGAAAAGAAATGTTTGTTTTATACACGAATTAAAGACCTAAATGGAATTCAAAAGATAAGAAATCTAAAAATAGACTATTTATCATTTGTAACTGCAGTTTATGATACTTTGTTTTAAACCGGAGATGATTATCACACGAATAGATACAAGCTGGCGCGAAGAAAGTTGAAAAGAAATTGATAAAGAACAATTCCGACTTGAGCGCGTACATACATATTGATATTAACAACTGCTACGAAAAATTTAGTATTTTGTTTTTTTTTTTGCACTTTATTTAAATAAACTTCAAATCAACCAGAAGGTTTTTAAAAATTGGTATCGCCTTTAGGATAGTGAATTGTGCTTTGAAAAATTTTACATCAAAGGCATTTACGAACTCCTATTAGGGAGGTCGTAGGGGTGAACCGTCGTGGGGTTCTATTGAGTATTAGGGCTCTTGCTAAGGGGTTGTGTTGTTGAAGCAGTCGACCTTTCTAACGGCTACTAAAGAAATTTACTTGCTCAAGTATCGTTGGCATTTGCAAGTCACGATGTAAGGCCGAGTTTCTGACGAGCCAGCACCCGTTATACGTCGCAAGGCTTTATTTTGCATTGCTTGAATTTTCCTTACGCTGTAAGGGGCTGTCGTCTCCCTGATTTGAATGCTATATAGCTAGACGGGTGCCACTACTTATCTGTATATAAGCAGTTTATTGTCGACCCCGAGTTTACTTTTTGCGCGCAGCAGCCGGTCCATTGTTTTCATTTTTTGATAACAGCACGCAATGATATTTTTTACATGGGCGTGCGAAGTTAGACACTAGTCCAGGATCAGACCCAAGTATCGAACTTGGTCAACTTGTGGTATGATGGTAGAGCTAAATTTTATTACTGGACAAGCATTGCGACTTAATATAAATGTACAGTTTGCTGATGAGGAGGCATTAATGTCAATATTCCACTGCTTAGTCCAGGCGTCAAATCTCTGCAAATATCATTTGACTAGTTCAGCTGATTCAACAGGAGATTATTAATTCGCAAAAATGGCAGTGTCATCTGCATAAGTAGCGACCAGAATATTGCCATTATCCGGCTTGGGCATATCAGCAGTGAATAGAGAGTAAAAGACTGGATAGAGGACGCTGCCTTGACGTACTCCAGCATTCATACGCCAAATGTTAGAATCAGTATCGCGGACTCTCACGAAAAAGCTCTTCAACATAAGAAATAGCTTTCCTGGGAGAATTTTGTTTAACTTGTGAAGTAAGCTGCTTGTCAAAAGCTTGCATGACGTCCAAAAAGATAGCCGAGCAGTATTGATTCGTTTCAAATGCAGTTTTAATGTGATGTACGACTCTGTGAAGTTGTTCAGGAGTACCATGCTGTGCTCTGAAGCCGAATTCTTGATTAGGAATAATACATTTGACCTTTGCTGCTTCCAACACTCTACTCAAAAATATTCTCTAAAATATTTTGGAAAATAATGGAAGAAGACTTATGGTTCTATACGATGTGACACGATGCTCTTGTTTGCCCGGTTTCGGAATAATAATTATGGCTGCACATTTCCACTGGGAGGGGAGTGACATATCCTGAACATAGATTTGAACAGCAATATCAAGAACAAGACTCCTTTGGAGCATAGCGCCTTGTCAACCGATGAATCGATATCATCGAACTCAGGAGACTTTTTCTTGTGTAATGTATTTTATCTCTTTTTTAACTTCAGCTGGGATGACGTGTCTATTTGTAGTTGCAGCAGGCTCGTGAGCTGCTATAGCATCGGCTATTTCACTCTCTTCTATTACGTCAAAGAGTTGCAGCTTTGAGAAGTGACTTTCCAATTCTTCAGCAAACGCCTCTGCTTTTTGGCTATCAGTACGACACCACTAGCTTGTACTATCACGTACTGGAGCGTGTCTGTGTAGCTGTTAACGCATTTAGTAGCTCGCCATAGATTGAATCCTATTTTTTTATTTGGGTCCACATTGAGAGGAAGATTGTTGAATAGCGCAGCTCTAGCCACCGCAAGCTTCTCCTTCAGCTCATTTGCAGTTCTTCTCCAGGAAGTTTTTTCACGTTCGTTTCGACTACGCATAAAGCGTCGGCGTAGACTACACTTGTACCTTACCAGCTCCACAATCTCAAGTTTTAAAACTGCCAATGTTCGGCTTGGTGGAGAAGGCATCCGTCGTGAAATGGCGAATTCCACATCTTCATGAAGATTTCGCGTAAATATTTCAACCCCATCATCAATATCTTCTGCCGTGTTTAATTCCCTTTTCAGTTTGGTTTTCTTATCTATCCATAACTGGAATTTTTCAATATTTGCATGCATTGGAAGCAATCTAATTTTGGTTTTATATCTATCGGCAACAACACATAATTCCATAATAAAAGGAACATAGTCGGAAAAAAGATCTCTGACTGCAAGGTAGCCAAAATTAATTCGACAGTGAAGTCAAAAGCATCTGGATATCGATGCGTATCATAAGGGTGTAAGGTTAGCTCCAATTGCCAGCACCTCCCTTCTGCTGTTGATTATTGAGTTGAACAGTTCTCGTCCTCTTGGTGTTAAGATTCTTGAGTCCCATACACGTTACTTTGCATTCCAACCTCCTCCAATTATGAATTTAGGGCCGAGATTATTAAAAATGTCGTTAAATTGGTGTTTGCCCAGGGCCAGGGGGACAGTATATTAACGCAATTGAAATTTCACCAATAGTAGTGGAGACTTTCACTGAAGCTACTTGAGAAGAGTCCCTTCGGGTGGGATCAGATTGGTAATGTCCGATACCTGAGCGAATCAGAATTGAATAAATCAAATCCTTTTATTTTTTCTACAACAAAAATGCGATTCAGAAATTAGCGTTCCATAACCCAATGTTAAGAATTATTGTTGGCATTGATTTTGAAGTAAGAATTGGATTCCAGATAGGATTTGTATCATTTTGCCGAGGTAGTCGTCCATACAGGGCCGTAAGCTGGATTGTAACGGTTCGATTAGGATAGCAGACAGATGTATTATTTTGATGGGGGTGGGAGATTAGTGAATGTTGTGGTTGAAGTGGATGTTGTTGGCGGTTTCTCAACTGACGATGCAGTTGTTGGACCTGTTTGTTAAACTGAGGCTTGGGCAGTTGTTGGGGGTGCGTTTCCACCTTTTGGCTATATTGAGGTTATTTCCTCGTTGTAGGTTGATAGGCAGGAGCCGGCCCATGTCGCGAGGTCGGCACTCTTTTCGCCATCATCTCCCTATACGCAATGCATCCGTTGTAGTTAGCTGTGTTCGGTTCATTGCAAGGAACACATTTTGCAGGGATTGAGGAAGGCTTTTCGCAGGTGTGGACGAACTCTTGGCACCGATGGCATTCTTTGTTCTTGAGGCTATGATCAACGTCAACAAAGAAAAGATTTACATGCTGACAATTCGCCCTACTTTTGGGATTATGAATATATCACACTTTGTGACCCAATAAAGCCAGTTCACTATTAATGAAATCAGTGGATGTTGAATGATGTAACCGTCTTAGCACTACCCTTTAAGAACGCTCTAATATCATCTGATAATAGTGGAACGATGCATTCAATTTCTCAAGTAGATTTATGATCTTGTGATACAAATCAATGGTAGCGGGTAAAATCGGGATCTCTCCATTGTTCATAGCTTTGATTACGTAACTGTTTGGATCTGTCACCGTATTTTTGAAAGACAATAGATCGCTAATGTTGTAATTTCCAACTACAAAAATTGAAGGAGTTTTTTGAATTTTTATTTGTTAATGTTGGTCATTTCTGAAATGCACATTAATTTGGCTTGTTTGGTCACTTGCTGGAGTGAAATGTGCAATATAATCCTGTATAGGAGAAGGGATTGATTGCTTTATTTGACTTTTACTAATTTTCTTCCCTTATAATTAAAACAAAGGGGGCGGAGAGTTTCCGGTTGGCCCGGGCGACGAAAGCCCACGCTATTCCAGCGTGTGTTAGTTTCTATGACTTTAATAATGTAAGACTCGTAAGTTTAGGTACTGCACAACATTAGCTGACCACCAAATGTTAGGATGTGATCGTGACCAATACCGTTGCAGCCCCAGGACGGTTTGTGAGCTTCGTGAGATACTAACGATTTTGTCACTTCTTTTTTACTTTTTGGACCGGTGATGAACATGAACTGCTACTGAAGGCGTTTTTGCAAGGCGTTTTTAAAAATACCAAAACAATCCGCTCTCTCCGCTTCAACAACGCCAAGTAGTTTTTTTTTTTTTTGTAAATCTTGGGTCCTAGACCTAGTTGCAATCAAATAGTTGAAGTCTTGATTTAAGTAGTTGAAACGCCTTAATAATTGTGCTTTGAGCGATGCCCTCATGTGTGATAAATCCTTAGTTTAGTTTCATCTTTATTTAAATAGTTATGTAGGGCAACAGCATGTGGTATTATTGTCTTGATTTGTACATGTTTACGTTGCACAGTTCCAACATACGTGAAAAAATCAAATTTAAATTTGCAAACAATATTTTTCCAATAACATCATTAATATTCATTCAAAATAACTAAATAAGGTTCTTAAATGTAAAAGTGACATGTTTAGCATTGGTTTTTCAATTCTTTCTGTTCGTTTTATTTTAGTTTTGTTTCGCATGCGGTACAAATAGCGTTTTGCAATTTCTCAAGTTATTTTAAAATTATTTTAGTACGATATACGAGTATAGGATAATATTTAATAAGACGCAACAATCGGTTATCTGGTGAACGGGTATCCGTTATCCGCAAAATAAGTATCTGTTTCATCACTGATTTATATATACATACCTAAACTGATGGAAAAATAATCCTCGCTGTTTTACATTTCAAACCATACTGTAAACTTTGTGATTGAGTTTTATGCATTTACGCACTGTGCATATTTCGCCAGAAATATTAGTTGCGCATTCTACTTTGTTATGTGACTATGTGTTTGTATTGGAAATTAATTAAAATGTTTGGAATAGTTTAATTAAGGTACTATTTGGTAATTTTTTAAAAATGGAAAGTGTGAAAATAACATTTCACGCGAAATTCGTTTGTTTTATAGTTGATTTGCTTAGAATGGGTCGTGGAGTGTATTCCACATTTACTGAACACCACCAGTAAATTCGGCTGTCAAAAAAACCCCATTCGTTTCATCGGAATATCTAAGGAAGGAGTTAATTTCGCCGAAATAATTTAATGCGGAAAAATTGAAAAAACCTTTTGTAGTCAGATGAATTTGTTTGGTTGTGATGGAAAACCAAAAGTAAGACTCCCCAAATATATGATCCAAAGCACAGAATAAATAATGTTAAGCATGGTGATGGCAACATAATGCTATGGGAATGTTTTTCCTCTTTGGGTGTTGGTCCAATATAGTGGATCAAAGGTACAATGTGCGCCTAAGTCTACATAAATATGCTGAATAGTATTATGTTGTCAAACGCCGAAAAGGATATGCCTTTAAAGTTGGAGTTTATGCAAGATAATGACTTCAAACTCTGCTCGCATCGTGCAATAAAATAGTTTAGGGACAACAAAGTTTCCTTAATGGAATGGCCCTCACAATCAGCAGACCTTAGAACACCTACGGGGGATATTAGAAAAAATATTTGGTGTGTTTAAAGCCAAAAACAAGAACGATTTATGAGAAAAAGTGCAGGCAAGTGTCAAATTGGTGGATTCCATGTGCGCTGAAGTTTTAAAAATTCGTGTAATGAAATTAATAATGTTGTTATATGAATTTTTAGAAAGGCCATTTTTGTTGTTGTTAGTTTAAGCATTCGTCAATAAACATTCATTAAAAATTATAACATTTAACACATTATTAATTTCACAGAAGAAAATTTGAATGTTACAAACAAAACAATACGCTTCTATTATTTTTCCTTTTAATGTATAATAAAATTATAGAGTATGTCAGTTTCTTTTTTTTTTTCAAGTATGAATTAAAAGGCACTAATTCGATTCAAAATCAAATTACTGAAACACAAGAAACTTTAATCGGCGCATGGGATGAATTTTGTTTTCTCAAATTTGACCAACAAAATATTATTTATTTTATAATTCATATACACCCAACTCTATTTTTTATTCGGTAGATACGTTCCTTAAAAATCAGTGCAAAAAAATAAAAATCGTGTAAAACAATACATGCGGCATATTGTTAATATGGAGATATCTTCCACAACTTTAAACAACCGTGTAAGATGGAAAAATCCTTATATATTTTCCAAAAAACCATTCATAATAAGTAAAAATTAAATCCATGTTATTTATAAAACAAAAAATAATTCATTAATTATACGTCCCAATTAAACCCAATGTTCAGTATCTTGGTCTTACCTTCGACAGAAAGCTTAACCGCCAAGAGCATATTAAGAGGAAGAAGAAGGAACTCCTATTGAAAAGCTGGAAAATTAACTGGCTTTTATGTTTACAGTTCAGTTTGCGTAATAAAATCCTTTTGAACAAGACTAAAATTAAACCAATATGGACACACGGCATCTAATTGTGTGGTACAGCAACTAACTCAAACATAGAAATTCTTTTCGTTTTCTATCGAAATTACTGAGAAGAGTAGTTGGAGCTCCGTTCTATGTACGAAACTGTGTGCTGCACAGAGACCTGGTTAAGGATGGTGTTCGTAAGCTCAGTAAGTTAGATGAGATCAGGCTTGGGAATCACCCCAACTCGCTTGCTTTAGATCTACTTCACATCAGCCTTTAACCCAGAAGGCTCCTTAGAGAGCACCCGCTCGTCCTCCCGTTTCGTTTCCCTTTATCTAATTGATGTCTGCTGAAGTTTCTTTTAATGTTTAGTTCACTTTTTATAATCAGAGTTACTTATTGACCTTTCTAGGACAGATGGTAAAAAAAAACATTACACCAAAAAAAATGCTAATTAAGAAAAAGGCAAAAAAAATACTATGCTGCGAAAACAGGTGCATTATATGATAAGAAAAATTTAAATAATAAATAAAAATTGATTTCACAACTATTCATCGCTAGTTGAAAAAAGCGTGCACGTTTATTACGGGCTGAACCATCATCATCATCAAAAACAGCTATTACATTTTTTTGTTGGATTCGTGCAACATAAAAAAAATTCGTTTAAAAAAATGTATTCCTCGAATTTGTAACACGTGTTCAAATTCAAATTCGTGTAAAAAAAGGCATTGTAAAAAAGGGTTGGGTTTTTCTAACAAACAATCATTGATATTTATCTAGCTTATGTCATTGTGCGCTTATGTCATCAAGAGGGGATCGAATATTAACCTCAAAATTTACTTTTGCTTCATCGTGTGACTATATGTATAAACCAAAAATTGACTTAAATCATGGTATATTTATTTCAAGTTTCAGCTGAAACTACAGATTTCTATTGTTTTGATGTAATGATCCCAGTGAATGATAGTATGAGGTCTTAACGTTCTAAAACGCATCCAACAAAATTATCTACACAATGTAACAAAAATCAATTTTGAATATTTTTATGAGAAAAATTTCAAGCAAAAAGTTTTACTGTGATATATCGATACTACCTACCCCAATTTTTTTTTTTTTTTTGGAACTGAGTTCTTCTCTTACGTGGCTTACTGAAATTGCACAAGAAGGTACGAAACTTAATCTAATAACGCTGTGTAACTTTTTTGTGTGTATGCGTGCAATATTGATTTTTTATGTTTGTTTGCGTCAATGTTTGCTATTTTTTGTATGTGTGCATGAATTATTTCAATTTTTGTGGTTGAATGACTGGTGTATTCTTACTTTTTTTGGGTGTGTTATTATACCTATAGTGGGGAGAAAAATGGTTCGGATGTTTTGCACTTTTAAAGTAAATGCATTAAAATGAGTAAAGGGAAGTATGTTTGACAAATGTTTTTTATTCATTTATTTAATATAGAAATAATTTTTCATTTTATTTAAAAAAAAAAAAAATTTATTAATAATCTTTAGCAAAAATGTTGACCAAATACAAAAAGAATCTTATTCGGACAATTATGCACACGTTTGATTGTTCCGTTGTTCTTTGTTTATTTATTTTTTTTTTTTTTTGTACTTTTTCATTTGCCTTGATAGAATTCAAATTCAATACACAAGGATGCGTTTTGCTGATTAGTTATTCTATTATAGGAAAAAACGTAATATGAAGAAGATGTCAATCGAAGTTGAAAATATTGTGATAAATTTATTACAAAAGTGTTAATTCATACCACAATATTTCTGCGCGATTAAATTTAAGCAATTCAACAAGAAACGTTATTAAAAAACGCCGAAATGTGATGTGGGGCAAGAATCCTGCTGCTCGACCAAGACTTATTTCTGATGGCAATGCTTGATTGATGGATTCATGGAACTTACTCCATTACAAGGGCATTCGAACACCAAAAAATGTTGCAAGTGCTATTAGCAAGAGGGTCAGTGCACTGAAGAGAGTGATCTTGGTCGCTAGCGTAAAGATAAAAGCCATCTCTCTTAGATGAAAATGTACGACGACACTTGTAGTTCTGCAAGCTGCATAAAAATTGGACCGTTGATGATTAGAAATCCGTGTTATTTGGAGCGATGAAATGAAAGCACCATGAAGAAGGTGCAATATTATAGTATTGTCCAAACCATCCTTCCTGATTTTATTGATGATACTGACGCATATCCAGCCAGTTCAAGAAATCATTTTCCAGCAAGATGGAGATCCGTAGCACACTGCAAAGTTGGTTAAAGATTGACTTCAAAGACAAAATTTCCAAGTGATGCAATGGCTCGCACAGAGTTCAGGTTTAAATTCCGTAGAAAATATGGGCTTTTAAAACGGAGTACTGGGTGCTTATGAAAATACGCCAAGAAATTAAACTGATCTTCATGAAAGAGTGGGAAAGAGAGTGGCGAAAAACATGACACAAAACGATCAAAGGGGTAGTGGAAAGCATGCCCAGAAGAATTAAGAGTGTCATAAAGAATAAAGGAGTTTGAACAATGCATTAACTTAAAAATTAAAAAGTATTAGGAAGGCAATCAAATGCAAAATCCAACGTGTGCATAATTACTTTTCTATTTTGTCAACATTTTTGCTAAAGATTAATATTTAAGTTTTTTTTTAATAAAATGAAAAATTATTTCTATATTAAATAAATGAATCAAAAACGTTTATCAAACACTCATTTACTCATTTCAATGCATTTACTTTACAAGTGCAAAACATCCGAAACATTTTGCTCCCCACTGTTTTTTTTTATGTACACTTGAAGAGTTTTTTCTAACAAATATTGTATTGAAATACCTCAAATAAAAACATTTTGTCGCTTCTAAAACCACTTCAGAGAAATTGTAATCGTTGGCCGAGCGTGCTAAGGCAGGCGTTGGTGGAGTATTCGCACAAGAATAGAAAACAATATACAATACTACGTGGGAGATCGCGTGACTGGTTTTCTCCCTAGTTTTTAAAAGTAAATTTTTTTTGTTCGCTATTTGATTATTATTATTTTTTTTTAAATAAAAACAAACAAAATACACTCAAAAAAAAACTTGAATTACTGTAGAAAAAGAAACTTCGTTCCGTCCATGTATCCCACGACACCTCTCCGACTTTTTTTATTTGCAAACAACTCTAAGAACTTTCAATAGCTAACAACAATTAACAGGGAAATTGAAATTGTTATGTTTACTTCCTAGACCTACTATAGCGATATCATTGGGGTGTGCCTCAACTCATACAAATGCCTTCTTCCAAATCTATCGATTTCGTTTGATTTCATTGGGATCTACAAATCCAGGTGCATGGAAGTATTTTTGACTTATCACTGAATTTCTCAATGTTGAAATGCGATGCAGAGCTCACAGCTGAATTTCATATGTCCAAACAAGTTTTGATATTGTTTTAAGAAGCTGTAGCATGTTACGAAAAAAATTAAGACATTCTTTTTGTTACTCTTACAGAAATTCATACATTTTTAAAGTCTATTAAGCAAGTTTTTTTTCCCATATAATATTGTTGAATCTTTTTCTTACAGTTTTTTATTTATGTTTATAATTTTTTTTTTCCTTTCCATGATATCTTAAAAAAAAAAACAAATTACGAATGACGACGACTTCATCAAATAATATCGATACTATCAACTAAATAATTCGTGTCACCTTTCGGAACCTGAATCCACATCTGACCACCACCTTGCCTGTATTGTTCTTATTCTTATCACCATCATCGCGCCTGGTACTTATTGCTCTTTCAATGATACTGATGACAACAATGAACCAATTATACGCTATTATTTTCACATATACTTACGCACGTATTATTATCATCATGAATTTGCATTGTCTCTCTCTAACTCTTCGTTCGTATCATTGAAATCTTGAACTGCACAATTGTCATATTGCAAATTGCACTACTGATGAGCAGCTTATAGAAAATGCCAGCCAACCGATGTTTTTTGTAATGCGCCTGGTGGCATAGCATCCCAAGATGGCAGTCGTCTGACTGGACCTTGCATACCAAAAGAAAAGCGATGTGATGGCTATTTGGATTGTCGTAATGGACGCGATGAAGAGGGTTGTCGTGGTATCCCATGTCGTTTGGACCAGTTTCGCTGTGCCAACGGTCAAAAATGTATCGATGCCTCAATAAAATGTAATCACAAGGACGATTGTGGTGACAATTCCGATGAACAAGGATGTAGTAAGTATAATAAAATAAAAAAAATCAAATGAAATATTCGGATGGGCCTGACTATAGGATACTTTGTGACTGCAATTATTTCGAAGTCCAAGTTTTGGAGATGATGAAGTAACAAAAATATTTACGACAATTATTGCAGAAAAGAATTCAAAATCTAGACCCTTTGAGTGAAATAGCATGTGGCAATATCCAAAATTTATAGGAGTTAATTTTTTCTACCGCTGTTTACTATGGCTGGCAACGTAAATAATTACACTAAGTATGTATTACAAGTATCTCCATAATTGTAGTCAATATCGCTACACCAGGCTTTAGAACCAATCTGTATCAAAAAATCATTTTCGTAAAAAGTGTCATAAACGATCATTTCGTTCAAAGGGGTCGATATGCCTGTATTTTCAATTGAGGTCAATAAACGGTTATAGTGCTTGGCGATAATTTAAACAAATTAAGACTTTCAAAATCAACGAAGACTACATTTTGCATTTCAGTTTTCATAGTTTTAATATAGTTACTAACTAAAACTGTTATATAAAGTCAATTCTCAACTGTAGACATACACGGTGTGTTCAAAAATTTTCCGGACTTTTTCAATAGATATTAGAGGGCTGCTTCTGGGCTTCAACCTAACAAACACACTGAGTGAATTTGAGTGAGAATATGAAAAAACTCATATAACCAAAACCAAATGAACTTGTTATAGTTATGCGACGTACTCATAGCGCGAAACTCTATTTTGTTATGAAAATAACTCATTTATTCAGTGTGTGAAAGAAGAACATGAAGAAATAAACAATGCGCATGTACACAATTTCTCATAATTATTTGCTATGCAAAAAAAAATTTCTAAAACTTTTTACTATTTTTACGTGTACATCCAATGTGATAACTTTTGTTTTTTTTTTTATAATTGTATGTATGTTAAAAACCAGAAAGAAGGGTATCTTCGACTATGCCGAAGATTAAATACTCTTCACGCATGCCCTAGAAAACGTTTTTTTGTATGGAAGCTATGTAATCCAGCAATCTTAGGACTTTGAAATTTACATGGTTGATGAATATGGATGGATGAGAAACCAATGTTCAAAGTGTGCTTTTTAACTTTTATTCATTATAACCGCTAGAAACAGATTTTGAATCACACCATGTATGTATTAATTAAAGGTCTGCATTCTGGCAAAAAAAAAAAACGGGATTCGAACCAACAATGCTCAAAATAAATTGAATGAAATAGAATGCGACGCCGAAAGATTTCTATTGAATTTATGCTCTCACGTAAGACTCGCTCGCACAACATTTAAACAAAGATGCA
Organism: Amiota albilabris; assembly: GCA_037040105.1. NCBI lineage: Eukaryota > Metazoa > Arthropoda > Insecta > Diptera > Drosophilidae > Amiota > Amiota albilabris. The sequence goes on from JBANCV010000298.1 coordinate 39,038, forward strand.
CGAATTTAATGAGTAGGTTGTTTTTGAATTAATGCGAATGCCTGCATTTTTTGCAAAAGAACAAAGGTTTGTTGTTGTTTTACTGTGCGTAAGTAAAAAAAGAAAGAACACAAAAAACAAACGAATTGAAAGATTACACAAAGTGAGCATACAATGAATTCAGTAATTCGAATGTCTTCAACTCAGCCGAAATTATCATTTCGTTTTGCTCGCTAATTCATTCTAATTCATTTACAGAATGTCGCCTGCTGTCAAACTCAAAACACACTCGCACTCGCATCCATTCATTGCGTGCCTATTTGTTTAAATGTTGTGCATCTTTTTTTAAATGTTTGTTCCTTTCAATTTAATTCGAAATCCATTCTATTGAACTTAAGTTGTCAATGAAGCCACGCAGATCTCTTTGTCACACATGTAAAAACTTCTATTAGTGGGAAGGCAAAATAAATAATATGTATACATACGAGAAAATATTGAGAAGAAATTATGTTCAAAATTTCATCTCTCAACCCTTCTGCAAATGCGACCTCCTCGCATTTTCTAGAAAACGATTTTGTTTCTAACAGATCGTTTGGCCCCAGTGGCGAAACAATTCTGTTTTGCGGGAAGGGCCCGGAATTTTAATAATATGTTGAAGGAAAAAAATTATTTTTATCTGTGGGTGATGATAAAAAAAAAATCATTGCGAAGTGGCCGCATCTGCCTTGCTTCTGCACTGATTGCAAAACAAATTGGTTGCTATGACAATGTCACCGATCGCAAAAACAAACAACGAAAAACATTAAACAAGTTGTGCATAAATTTATTATTCATTTTTAATTCTTTTGATATTGACGTTTGCTGCTGTGCTGCCCTATTTTAGGATTCCGGTTTTATGATATTGATAATTGTAAAACCAAAACCAAAACCATTGACAATAGCAATATCAGAAGAATTAAAAATGAATGATAATGCTTATACCCTATTCAGATGTTTATACCCTGCATAAGAAGGAGTAGTATATGCGAAATACGTTTCTATATTTGGAAAAAATGTTATTGTGGTATTTATTCATTTATAGTTTTAATATGTTTTAAAAATAAACAAATTTTGATATTTTTATCAGACTTTCCGCCATGTCATTTGGGTCAGTTCCGTTGTACAAATGCCCTTTGCATACCATACAATTTTCATTGCGATGGCTATAATGACTGTGCAGACGAGAGTGATGAAGCCAATTGCACAGCAATAGCATGTCCTGATAATAAGTTCCTTTGTCCACACGGCAATGCTAATGGGGCACCAAAATGTATTCTTAAGTCGCAATTGTGCGATGGTCAACGCGATTGTGAAGATGGTAGTGACGAAGAGGCCGCCTGCTGTGAGTATAAATACTACTACTTTATTTCATTATATATCTCAGATTTTTTTTATATTTATATTATATTATATAGCTATGGCTTCATGTCCCGCTTTAAGCTGTGAGTACAAATGTGGTCCGTCACTAATGGGGGGTGTGTGCTATTGTCAGACAGGTCAAACTCTTACACCGGATAATCGCACTTGTATCGATTTAGATGAATGCACAGAATGGGGCCACTGTGACCAGCTTTGTACAAACACATTAGGTTCATATACATGTCAGTGCGTGCAGGGCTACAGTCTGATTAACAGCTCTAAGTGTATAGCACCGGATGCGAATAATCTCAAATTGATATTCGCATATGATCGTGCCATTTTGCGTATGTCGCCCCATGGTGGTGACATCAAGATACTGGCCAATACAACATCAGCTTCAGGCGTCGCTTTTCATTATCAACGTAATACTCTCTATTGGTCAGATACTAAGACGAGAAAAGTTCAATCGTTGCCCCTAGATCCTTACAATAGTGGTATTACGCTCTTGGATCAAACACTACCCGGCACGTGGGCGCCAGTCGCACTTGCTGTTGATTGGATTGGAGATAAGATCTACGTTGCAGATTTAGTCGGCCAAAAGATAGATGTTTTTGAATTGAGTGGTCATTGGCATGCTGTAGTCCTGGGTTCGAATTTAACTAATCCTGCTGATTTGACGTTAGATCCAACCTCGGGATTGATGTTTGTAGCCGATGGTGGTCAAGTGCTACGTGCTCATATGGATGGCACCCATGCTTTATCCATAGTTTCAGAGGCAGCTTACAAAGCTTCTGGTGTAACAGTGGACATTATTGCTAAACGTGTTTTTTGGTGCGATTCGTTATTAGATTACATTGAATCAGTTGACTATGAAGGAAACCATCGTGTCATGGTACTTCGTGGCCAACAAGTTCCAAGTCCATCACGTCTGACATTGTTCGAGAATCGTATCTATTGGACTGATGCCACAAAACAAGGGGTTATGTCAGTCGATAAATTTGGAGGTTCCTCTTCGATTCAGGTTCCATACAAAGCTAAGGAAATACGTGAACCGAGGGGCATTATTGCAGTACATTCACTTAGCCAGCCACGTGTCTCAAATCCTTGTGGCAATAACAATGGCGGTTGTAATCATATGTGTATTGTCACGGCAGTAAAGGGTGCACCTACCGGTTTGGGTTATCGTTGCGCATGTCACACCGGCTATCAACTACAAACTGATCTTAAGAACTGTAAATTAGTGCGAGAATTCCTGATGTATTCACAACAACGGTTTATTAAGGGAAAAGTGCTCGAACCAGTCATTGAGGGATTTAGTGACGCTATATTGCCTGTTGTATCGCGTCGAGCACGATTTGTAGGATTGGACTTCGATTCGCGAGATGAATTCATCTACTACTCAGATGTACTACAAGACGTTATCTACCGTGTACATCGTAATGGTACCGGCCGTGAGATTGTTCTTGCGTCACAAAATGAAGGCGTTGAAGGTCTGGCAGTAGATTGGGCTTCAAAAAATCTTTACTACATTGACTCACGCAAGGGTACACTAAACGTGCTATCTACAAGAAATGTAACTTTTCGTCGCACGCTGCTTAAAAGCTTAAAGCGACCACGTGCCATTGTAGTTCATCCAAATCGTGGTTACATCTATTTCTCGGAATGGGATCGTCCTGCGAATATAACACGTGCCAATACGGATGGTACAAATCTAATGGTATTTAAAAATGTTACACTCGGTTGGCCCAATGGTCTATCAATTGATTTTAAAATGGATCGCGTCTATTGGTGTGATGCTTTACTGGATCATGTTCAGCATGCGAATTTAGATGGTACTGATACAAGAACGGTCAATTCACGTCTTGTACGTCATCCATTTTCGATTGTTATACATAATGATTGGATGTACATAACGGATTGGCGCCTTGATGCCATTATTCGTCTGCATAAATTGACCGGTGAACAAGAGGAGATGATGGTTCGTGAACCGCAGACTAATCGCTTATATGGCGTCAAAGTATTCAGTCATGAAGTTCAAAAAATAGCCGAAACCCAACCATGCCACATGGATAATGGTGGGTGTCAGCGCATTTGCTTTGCGGTGCCAGTGCACAATTATACCACAAATGATGGCACTCAGTTGCAGGTGCGTTGCTCTTGTCCCTATGGTGAGAGATTATCTGACGATAAGACATCTTGTATACCCGACCCGAGCTCTGAGCCTCCAGTACAGCCATGCCCTAATTCTTGGGACTTTACATGCAATAATCAACGTTGCATACCAAAATCATGGGTTTGCGATGGTGACGATGACTGTTTGGACAATAGTGACGAAGAGCAGAACTGCACTAGTAAGTAAATCAACTATAAATCAGTAAATAATTCTATTTTCATATATATTATAAATATGCTATATTTTATAGAACCAACTTGTGGCTCTAATGAATTCCAATGCAAATCTGGACGCTGCATTCCATTAAACTTTCGTTGTGATCAAGAGAACGATTGTGGAGATAATACCGATGAAGTCGAATGCGGTAATGTTACTTGTGGTACAGCACAGTTTGCTTGCGCTAATGGCCGTTGCATACCCAACATGTGGAAATGTGATAGCGAAAATGATTGTGGTGACAGCTCTGATGAGGGAGATTTTTGTGCTGAGAAAACCTGTGCATACTTCCAGTTCACATGCCCACGTACTGGACACTGTATACCACAAAGTTGGGTTTGCGATGGGGATGATGATTGTTTCGATAAACAAGACGAGAAGGACTGCCCGCCTATAAGCTGCCTGGCTCATCAATTTAAGTGCGCCGATTTACGACAATGTGTCGAGGAGTCATACAAATGTGATGGGATACCAGATTGCAATGACGGCAGTGATGAATTAGGCTGCCCATCAATGGGTCCTAATCAATGTAATTTGGAGAAACACTTCCGTTGTAAGAGTTCTGGTTTTTGTATACCAATTGCGTGGCACTGTGATGGTTCAAACGACTGTTCCGATCACTCTGATGAGAAGGACTGTGGTCAGATAACGTGTCCTCAAAACTTTTTTAAATGCAATAACACTAATTGCATCTTTAAGGCTTACATTTGCGATGGCAAAGATGACTGCGGTGATGGTTCTGATGAGAGTGCAAGACATGCTTGCGTACCCCCACCCTTCAAATGCCCCCATGGGCAATGGCAATGCCCGGGAGTATCAGAGCGCTGTGTTAACATCACATCGGTATGCGATGATACACCTGATTGTCCGAATGGCGCAGATGAAGGTGAAGGCTGTGATTTGGCTGAATGTGAACATCAAGCGGGTTTGTGCTCGAATGGTTGTCAAAAGACGCCAAATGGTGCTCTATGTGTATGTCCCCCTGGTGCAGAGATTGCCGAAAATAGATTCACCTGTATCGATACGAACGAATGCGATCCTCCGGGCTTGTGTTCACAACAATGCACAAATACCAAGGGCTCTTACTTCTGTTCGTGTACAGACGGTTACATTCTGGAACCAAATAAGCACACATGCAAAGCACTAAATCATTCTGCGGCATTTTTGATCATCTCGAATCGTCATTCCATATTGGTAGCCGATTTGAAAGAACAGGGTTTGGAGCGTGTACCAATTGTTGTGGAAAATGTAGTTGCTACAGCATCAAACATGCAGACGGGAACGATCTTCTGGAGCGATATGAAATTAAAGAAGATATCGCGTTTGGATCGTGGCATGGAACCACAAGAAATTATTACAACGGGCTTAGATCTTGTTGAGGGCTTGGCCTATGATTGGATCGCACAAAATTTATATTGGTTGGATAGCAAGTTGAATACAATTGAAGTATCTTCGGAGAATGGTTCTAATCGTTTGGTACTAGTGCGTGAGAATATTACGCAGCCACGAGGCATGTGCATTGATCCTAGTCCTGAGGCACGTTTAATTTTCTGGACAGATTGGGGTGAAAATCCACGTATTGAACGTGTGGGTATGGACGGTTCTGTTCGTAAGATAATCATTAACACAAAGATATACTGGCCTAATGGATTGACTTTGGATATAGCAACAAAGCGCATTTACTTCGCCGACTCTAAGTTAGACTTCATTGATTTCTGCTTCTACAATGGCACAGGACGTCAACAGGTACTTGCTAGCAGCCATTATTTGCTACATCCACACTCACTATCACTCTTCGAGGATACTCTCTATTGGACAGACCGTCAACTGAATCGTGTGCTATCAGCCAACAAGTTCCGTGGTAAAAATCAAACCGTTGTGTCACATCTTATCAGTCAGCCGCTATCGATACATGTACATCATCCATCTTTGCAACCTATGCATTCCAATCCCTGTGAAAATACTAAATGTCAACACATCTGTTTGCTCAGCCCAAGTACTACGGAAGGTTATGCTTGCAAATGTAAGCCTGGATATAGACTACTTAGTGAGGGACGTTGTATTGAAGAAGAAAACCCCTTTTTAATGGTGGTCAGGGGTACTCAGATAATCGATTTACCTCTAACCGGTGGCGACGCTCGTGCAGGTTCATTAGCACCTGTGATAGGCATCGAAAGCAGTACAGGATTGGACTTTGATCGGAAGGGTGAAACTTTATTCTGGGTGCAAGGTCGTGAAGATGATGATGAAAACTGCACTATTTATACTACTCCATATGGCGGTGGCAATAAAACTTTATTTATTAGTATGGGCATTGTTGGTGCACCGTACACCATTGCCTTTGACTGGTTAGGTCGGAATCTTTACATGGGTAACCGCATTGCCAGCAATATAGAAGCAGTGCGGGTCGATGGAAAGATCAAGTATCGTTCTGTAATCCTTGCAAATGATGGCAATCGAACATCTGTTTCAAAGCCCAAGCAGATAGTTCTTGATCCAACTGATGGGAAGCTTTTCTGGATAGACGAAGGCGTACTGGATGTACCCATTAAAGTTGGTCGTGTCAATATGGACGGCAGCAATCCAATTGTGCTTCGAGATAGTCTCAAACATCCAGAAAGCATTGCGGTCGACACTGATAAAAAGCTGATCTATTATAGTACTAGTCATCCTGCAACTGTGTGTGTAATGGATTACAATGGCGAAGAACACAATATTATACTAACCGAAGAGAATGCAATCTCGCGTCCTAAAGGATTAGGCATCTTAGACCATAGGCTTTACTATTTAGATTCTGTCTATGAAAAGATCGTAAGAGTGGACTTGCCGCGGGGCGATAATCCAAAAATCATAGTAGATAATGAAGCCGATCTAAAGAGTATGATTATTTATAAAAAACGTTCAATTATTCATCATCCATGCCTCTTAAATAATGGCGACTGTAAACATCTATGTATACCAGGCAACGCTTCAACTCGTACATGTGCTTGTGGCATCGGCTTCCGTAAAGAAAATGAAATTAATTGTGTCCCGTACAAAAAATTCGCTGTCGTATCACAGCTGGATGTGATACGTGGCTATAGTCTAAGCGATAGCGCCGAAGCCATGGTACCCATGAGTGGACCCGGCCATCACGTTCTGCATGTTGACATACATTTTCGTGAGCAATGGATTTATTGGGCCGAGTACAATCGTGGAAATTGGAATGGTATCTTTCGATCAAGACCAAACGGCACTGATCTGCAGCACATTATTAAGGATGGAATCGGTAGTAATGGCATTCGCGGTCTTAGCATCGATTGGGTTGCCGGAAATATGTACTTCACAAATGTGTATCCACATGAGAATTATGTAGAGCTATGCTGGCTGGATGGCAGCAATCGTAAAGTGCTGGTCAAGACAACAAATGATGCTCCACGTGAACTGGCCGTTAATCCAATAAAACGTTTACTATACTGGATTGATTATGGCCAACATCCGCGCATTGGTAAAGCTTATCTGGACGGCACAAAATGGACACCTCTTGTCACATCAGGCATTTCGATGCCACGAGATCTTACCATTGATATGCAGACACACGATGTGTTCTGGGTGGACAGCAAACTGGATACCATACAAAAAATTTCATATAATGGTTCCAATCGCAAAGTTATAAGACGTGACCTACCAAACCCAATGGGAATTGCCATTTATCAGAATGATGTCTACTGGGTTGATCGTAATTTGATGACGGTGTTCAAGGCCTCGAAATTGTATGGCAATGATTCTATGCCAATTCGTGTCCGTACAAATTTACAAAAATTGCGTGATATTGTTATATATGATATCAACAATCAGCCCCAAGATGATACGAATCCGTGCGCTCGCCTAGGCAATGGTGGTTGTAGTCAGCTTTGTTTCAGTTTTCCACTAGAAGCCTCAGCTTTAGTACCTTTAGACTATAAGTGCGATTGTGCTACTGGCAAACTGGGTCGTGATGGACGTAAATGCGAAACGGTTAATGAGTATCTGGTGTTTGCTACGCGTACCGAGATACGCGCTATCAATTTGGACCCACGTTCTACAGAAGTACCATTTTCCCCACTCACAAATCTCACCAATGTCGTAGGTCTTGATTTCGACTTTGCAGACAATCGTATGCTCTTCACACAAATCCGTCCATGGGCCAAAATCGCCTACACCACAGCAAACAAGCCAACATCTAATGACATAAATGCAGTGTTAACTAAGGGCATCAACCCGGAGGGAGTTGCGTATGATTGGACACAAAACAAGATCTATTGGACTGATAGTTCAAATAATTCCATATATGCGATGAATATCGATAGCACCGAACTGGTAATGATTGTACGCGTTGAGCGACCACGCGCTATTGCACTCGATCCTTGTAATGGTACCCTATTCTTTACTGATTGGGGACGTTTTGGCACATCCGGCAAGATATTCCGCACAACTATGGCTGGCTCTTTGAAACGTGCAATTATCGACAAGGAACTCTCGCAACCCAGTGGCTTAGCAATTGATTATGATGAACGTCGTTTATACTGGACTGATGCTGTGCGTGAGAAAATCGAACGTTCCGATTTGGATGGCAAAAATCGCGAACTATTGGTTGCTGCAACTATCTATCCATTTGCAATAACAGTTTTTCGAAACTATATATATTGGACAGACTTACAACTGCGTGGCGTCTATCGTGCAGAAAAACACACAGGAGCCAATATGATAGAGATGGTCAAACGGCTAGAGGATTCACCACGTGATATACGAATCTACAGTGCAGATCGACAAAAATGTACCGTTAATCCATGTCACATCAACAATGGTGGTTGCGCATTGAGTTGTCATCCGGCGCCGAATGACAAATCTGAATGTAAATGTGATGAAAACTCGAAAGTTGTTAACGAAGGGCGTATGTGTGCGCCACGAAACAATACTTGCGAGCCAAGCAAATTCTATTGTCAGAATGGGAAATGTATTTCGCGGATGTGGTCATGTGATGGCGATGATGATTGTGGAGATAATTCTGATGAAGATCTCAACTATTGCGCATTCCATTCGTGTTCACCGAATGAGTTCCGTTGCAACAACGGACGCTGTATTTTCAAATCATGGAAATGTGATCATGAGAACGATTGTAAAGATGGCTCCGACGAACTTGGCTGTACATATCCACCTTGTATCGACAATGAATTTACATGTGGTAATGGACGATGCATACCCCAATCACAGGTTTGTAATGGTGTAAATGACTGCAAGGATAATGCCACTTCTGACGAAACTCACGAACGCTGTCCGACTAATACAACGTGTCCGACGAATCATCTTAAATGCGAAAAAACCAACATCTGCGTCGAACCATATTGGCTTTGTGATGGTGATAATGATTGTGGTGATAACTCAGATGAGGATCCACTGCATTGCGGCCAACGAACATGTCCAACTAATAGTTTTCGTTGCCCTAATCATAGATGTATTCCAGCAACATGGTATTGTGATGGTGACGATGATTGTGGTGATGGTGCCGATGAACCCCCAGATTATTGCAAATCCGAAGGGCGGACATGCTTTGGAGATCTTTTCACATGTGATAATGGAAATTGTATACCAAGAATTTACATATGTGATGGCGACAATGATTGTTTGGACAATAGTGACGAGGATAATCGCCACCAGTGCAGTAAGCAGTAACAATTAAGAATGGAAATTTATTTTGAGTTTTTATTTATGTATTTATAGATGATCGTAAATGTGACGAACAAACAGAATTCACATGCATAGAAAATAAGTCATGGCAACGTGCTCAGTGTATACCAAGGAAATGGATTTGTGATGGTGATCCAGATTGTGTCGATGGTGCTGATGAAAATGTGACTCTGCACAATTGTGCCACACAACAGCCTTGTGCCGAAAATATGTTCACTTGTGGTAATGGCCGTTGCATCAATAAAGTAAGTTTCTACGAACGAGGAGTCATACAATCTGAATATATTAAAAAATTGGGGATATTTTTTTTTTTTTCATATTTTGAGCCTTTATTGAGAAAAAATGGTTTGTTTAACTGTCAAAGTACTGTCCATCGCTAGCCACTACTTTTTCCCATCTTTCTGGTAGCATACGAATTCCGTTGCGAAAAAAC